>CANXYI012143039.1:0-20919 GCA_948208565.1 Hura crepitans | reverse complement strand
AAAGATAATATAAAATAAAATTTGAATGTTAATGGTTACTCATACATTGGATAGGTTGACCGGTCAACTAGGGATTAGCAGCTGCTAGAGGTTAAGTCTGTGTCACTTTTAGCCTATGTACAGTAGGTGCAGTCGCCTATGTTCTATGATGAGCCACTGCACTACAGGTATGTATTGATTGCGGTGGGTACAGTCACCTAGGTTCTATGAGGTGCCACTGCACTATTTGTTATTATTATAGATATTAGGGGTGGTATACAGATGGACTCCTGAGTATCTACTAGTTTGGTATTGGGAGTGGTCTATGGACATGTCCTAAAGTATCGAATGATAGTTATATAAACACACTGAGGTCCATAATAGGGACTAAGGTACAGTTCTGTTTCTTGTCCGATTCTCAAACTTTAGGGGTTGGTGTAGTAGTCGAGGCCTAAAATAAGGGCCACTGCACATTGTGATCCTATTATCTAGTGGCTATGAGTACTTCTTGAAACCATGGGGATAAAGGATAAATGAAATAACATGAATGGACTCGCAAATAATAATAAGATTGAAATCTAAAGTATAAATCTATCACAATGGAACAATTAGTGATAATGGTACTAAGGAAATAGAATAGTGGGAAACAGGCTAGGATTAAATTAAATCATATGAACTTGAAGGGACTACCTAAAGAAATGGGAAACTAAGAATATGGTAACTAAATAGTAAAGGATTTAAATAATGAAGCTAAATGATAAGAGAAATTAGATAAGATACAAAAAGTAAGTTAAGCATATATATATACATGATAATTGAACTAAACTAAAGAATAGGAACACATTGGTAATGGATAAGTATAAATAATGGAGTAATACGAGGTTGGTGTTTAAAACATAATAAGGTCATACAATTTGAAGGAATAAATAAAATGACTAATTTGATAGATAATTATAGGTAAAAGCTTAAGGAAAGATAAAGGAAAATTTTAATAAGTGCACATAAGAGTTTTTGTGTGCTTGCATGTAATAGGGTATACAGTATGTTTGGTTAAATTCACCACTGAGTGTATACTCAGTGTATCAGGTTTTTGATGCATAAGTGATAGATGTATAGAGAATATGCAGCTGATGACTAGTAGTACAGGCGATGACTATCCAGATATGACATGTTATGGTTATATTATGTAGTATCATTAAGTAGAGGCACTCATGCATGTCATTGTGTGTAGATGGGTATTAAACTACATAATATGCTAGCACAGTAACTTATAATATTAAGAAACAAGTTTATAGCTGTATGAACAAACTCAAAGGATAATTGGTTATTAGATCGGGTGTGTGAATGTCATATGCTTGGCAAGAGTATTTTAGGTCATACGAATTGTATATGAGGAAAATCTCTTGTATGAGAAATATAAGGTGAGATGAAAGTTAAATGGAAGGCCCTTGGGGAAATCCAAAGATAGGTGACCTCATAGGAAGTAGCACGTCTTGCCTATTTTTAGTGGAAATAGGTAAGGGGTGTTATAGGGATGGTCGAGTGCAGTGGTAGATTGATAAGATGAGGAGAGAGGGTACCAAGAGTGGACCGCCCATGTGTGGCTTTTATTAGAAGAGACACTGGGGGCTATGTAAAGGAGGCAAGTTGTAAGAATGTCTCTATTGTGGTGCTAGAGGCCATTACATAGAGAGAGTGTCCCCAAGCACTGAAAGTGGGTACTCAGACATAGATATCTAATGTCACACCCTAAAGTAAGGGTTAGAGATAGACTAAAGGAGAGCAGTCTAGTGTTAGTTAGGGTACTAGAATTAGAGTTCGTGCTTTGCCTAGGCAGTGTGTAGTGAGAACTAGAAAAGTGGCTGTAGCATCAACTAGTATGATTGGTATTTTGTTTATCTAATGCTTCAATCTTGGCTTTGATAAGCCCTAATTTAATGCCTTCATTTGTATGTATTGCACCAGTACAGAATAGGTAGATAGGGCCTGAGTAAGTTGATGCAGATATTAGAGTTAACAACCCTATAGTGTAGTGTGTGATTGTAGACGGGGTGTATAAAAGATGCCCTTAGGTGATTGAGGGGTATAGATTATTGTTAATTTGATTGAATTTTTTTTCAATAAATTGAGGTAATCCTAGAATGGATTAGCTTATTAAGTATCGAGCTATGACTGAGTGTAACCATAGGAAATTAACCCTTCAGACTATATAAAGACTAATTGAGACAGTGGATGGTGAGAGAAACCATTTAGACAATCTTATCTATGTTATTAAGATATAGTAGCTCCTTCAGAAGGAGTGAGGCATGTTTAGCCTATAGTGTTGATTTGACTGATTTAATTCTAATCTAGCAAACATTTTAATTAGAGCTCAGTTCTCTAATGTATTTTTAATGAGCTACTAGGGTTATCATCCTGAGAGAACTGGATTCTGAAGTGGAGGTGTATTTTGGTATTACTCAAGTCCTTGTTGTTCTTTATAGGATGACATCTATTGAAATAAAAGCACTGAGAATATATTTATAAGGGCTAAGTGATAAGGGTTTTATCAAACTTTGTATAGCTCTTTAGTGAGTGTCTAAGCTGTCTATAAGAAAGAAAGACATGTTACTCAAGTTATGCATTACCTTAAAGGTACTTGAACAAATTGATTGTATATAATTAACATCCCTTGTCTGGGTGGATGATCTTCTTGATCATTTGAGAGGGGCTGGTCTTCATTCCTTTGAAATTGTTATGAGATCTGGATACTATCAATTGAGGATTTAGGGAAGCTGATGTTAATAAGATTGCTTTTAGGACCCAATGTGGGCATTCTGAGTTTTAGTGATGTCATTGGGGCTCACTAATACCTCAACAATTTTCATTGATCTCAATGGGCAAAGTTTTTAATCATCTATAGCTAAGTGATAACAGTGTTCCTAGATGATATTAGGGTGTACTCTAAAAACTAGAAAGAGTATGAAAAACATTTGAAGGTTGTGACACAGACCTTGAAAGAGAGATGGTTCTATGCTTAACTAAATTATTTTGAATTAGGCAGATGAAGTTTTTTTTCTGCCACATAGTTTTAATAGAGAGAGTCAAAATTGGTCCTAGTAGAGGTAAGGTAGTGTTAGAATGGAAACCCTATGGGAATGTAACTAAAATGAGAAATTCTCTAGGCTCAGTTGATATTGCAAAGGACTAGTAAGAGGACTTCCATTATTATCCCTCCTTTAACTAGACTCATCAGAAAGAATGTACAAATTGTGTGGAATGATCAATATCAAGCTAGTTCTTGCTAAGCTAAAGTAGATATTGATAGAGGCTCTTATCGTAATTCAACTTAAACAAGGTAAGAACTTTGTTATGTGCAATAATGCTTCACTGAATGGCTTTTTTGGTGTTAATGTTGGATGGAAAGATAGTGGCTTGTGCTTCAAGATAGTTGAAGCCACAAGAGAGGGATTATCCTACCCTTGATTTGGGGATAGTTGTCATTGTTGTTGTTTCGAACCATACAAAGGCATTATTAGTATAAAGAGGAATATTAAATATGTATACATTATATGAGCTTAAAGTATTCCTTTACTCAGGAAAGTGGACTTGGGATAGAGGAGCTAGATAGAGTTGATTTAGGATTATAATTGCCTGATTGACTACCCACAAGTGAAAGCTAACGTGATAGCAGTTGCTATGTATAGGAAATCTATAGTGACCTTGAGAGCTATGAATGTCAGGTTATAATTCACAATAGAAAAGGCAGTAATGGCTGAATGGCAAGTGAATTAAGATTTTAGGCAACAAATCAAAGAGAATCAGATGAGAGATGAGCAGATGGTTCAGATAATTAGCAAAGCTAAAGAGGGGAAGACCACAGGGTCTGAGTTCATAGTAAGTGAGTAGTTGAATCATCAGAACAGATTGTACGTATCTTTCATAGAGGATCTGGGGTGCAGATGTTTAAGGAAATACAAAAGGCTCCTCATTTCAAGCATTTTGTGAGGAAAAAATTAAGCTTAGAAATTTTATTTATTGATGGCTTGGTATAGAAAAAAATGTGGTAGAATTTGATATCAAGTATTTAGCATGCCAGGGGTAGAAGCTAAGCATCAAGGTCCTTCTAAATTATTTAGCTATAACAAAGTGATAATGAGAAAAGTTAACTCTGAGTTTTGTGATGGGTTTACTATTAACCAAAGTTATATGCAATGTTGCATGGATAATTGTTGATAGATGGTCAAGACAGTTCAACTTACTCGATTAGGATGGATTAGTCCTTAAAGAGGTTGGCTAGATTACATGTAATGTGATCGTGAGATTTCATGATGTGCTAGTAATTGTCATTTGGATAGAGATCTTTGTTTTACTTCTAGATTTTAGAAGAAGCTATAAGTAGCTTTAGGCACTAGACTAGCTTATAACCTATTTTACCATCCTCAGTCTAATGGACCATTAGAGAGGGCAAAGTTCTTTATGAGAAAATTAAAAGAAAATGCAATTGTGGGTCCTAAAATGGGTGCAGCTTTCAAAAAAGTAATTTGAGTTGAACTTGAAGGAGTAATTTGAAGCTGCTAAAATGGAAAGGATGGAATTTATCTAAGAGGGAAGAAGATTAAGAATTTAGTGAAGTTGTTATAGTAATTCATCACCCATTTTAATAATGGAAGGGAAATGGTATGACGGTCTATGCATCACCCACTACATTTATAGGGTAAAAGCCTAAAATGGTTATTTCGCTTTAAGCCAAAAATACTATTTCAACACAAGACAAAGCGACTATTTTAGGACAAGCTAAAATGGTCATTTCAATATAGGCGAAATAAAATCCCTTGAGGGAATAAGATATGTCCCTAAAATAGAATTTGTTGCCTTAGATTCTTTACTAGCCTATACTCATAAAAACAAGAATATCCCATCATAGCATGCAAGAGCCTACTTATTTATCTTCTTTGCTAAATATCTCAATGTCACTTTGGAATGTCAATTTGGTTATTACAAATTATTTACTGTCAGAAATGACATAAAAGAAAGCTTAAATCCTTTTCCCTTTAACTTTGTTGAGACCATAATGCAATTGGATGTAATAAGGTCTAAAGATGCTAATATTTTCTATAGGAGCCTACTTTTTCTTTAGGTTTTCAAGTAACATGCCTTTGCAAGTTTTTAAGCTACTGTTTTTTAGAATTAACTACTTTATTTATTTTCACCCTATTCCTAGCTTTAATTTTTCATTAAGAAGCCCATTTTTCATGCTTTCATTCCTAATAGCTTATTTTTCATGATATGGCTATAGGGAAAGTTTACTTGTTAGTTGATCCCTTATCTCATGTCACTGGTTCTTATGATCCAAAACACTTATTACCTAATATAGTGTTAGACCATTTTTTTGATATGTAGCAATTAGTTCTCCAGTTATGTGCTTCGATTCTTGGTAGCATAAGTTTTTAGAGCCCATGAATTAGGTTACAATATTTGAAGCAGAGTGTTTCATCTGGCTGTGTTCCATTAGTTAGATTATATAGAGTTAGCTTTTTTTATTCTAGATTGCTACATTAGACAATTTTGTGCGGTACAAAGTATTGTCACTTACTAATCTATCTGTCATGTTTTTTGCATGTTACCATGCCTTATGGAATCGGTTACTTTTAAAAGTCAAATTCCTCTTGAGCATACTTGGAACTTCAAATCTTTTGATGAATATAAGGAATCGGTGACCAGCTCTTCTAGAGATAATCGATCCTATTGGCTAAAAGTATAAGATGAAAGTAGTAATAAAAGATAGAAGATATGAGAATAGCTAACTTTTATTGCTTTTTTAAATTTAAAAATAAACAATGTAGTTTCATGATGAATAATATCTCTATTTCTTTAGTCCATAAGGCATTTAATCAAGCTTATTAATTTGGTCCTATCTACTTGTATCATTGTGGCTTTTATGATAATTACAACACAAAATTAAAGCAATAACATATATCCTCATTTTAATAGTAGGAAATCTTAATCACATACTCTAATTGTCAGTAAGCCCTCATATGTTTTCTTGATTGACTACTTTCTCTCAGGCCCTAATTGTTACATAGGAGGCCTTTTTTTAGTTTTTATCCTATTAGGGCACAAATTTTTACCAAGGCCATGATTTTTTTGGTTTTTTACATACAATGCTATTTTTGTTTTTCCTTTTCTTTTTCTCGTTCCTTTGTCATTAGACATAAAACTATTTTAACTTTTCAAAGTTAACTAGTTCTTTAAACTTATTGTTAGCACAACATGTGAGGATTATAGCACATTTTGAGAATAATTGCTTAAGAACGAACGGTCCTTTTTGGTTTAAATTTTCCCCTTAGGTTAGCTACTACCAAATTCATTTGTGTAAGAACCAAACTTCCTTATTTTAGTTTTTGAACCTTGACTCTCTTATCAAAAGCCTTTGTTATTCACTTTTGATAAAAGTTGATTGTGATAATTAGCTTTTAAGTAATTTTTATTTAACAAGGTCAACTGTTAGAGTTTTTGTTCATCCCATTTTGTTTCTAGGATTTTAGCTTCCATCACTACTTTTAAAGATCGTAGTTTAACCTCTATTCAATGTATTGCATCTATTCCATATAGCAAGGAAAATGGAGTAGAGCTTGTTAAAGTCTGAACTATTGTTCTATAACCCCAAAGTGCAAATAGAAGCTTGTTAGCCTAATCCCGGTAAGTCACAAACATCTCAGGTAAAATTTTCTTAACATCTTTATTTGATTCCTTGATTGCCCTATTGGCTAATGGTCTATAAGGTGAAGACTTATAATGTTGTACTTTTTTCTTTATTTCAACAAGAAATTAGGCATCATTATCTAATACTATATGGTATGAGATCTTATATGTACAAATTAAGTTCCTTTTTATGAATTTTTCCATCTCTTTTACCCCTAATTTCTTGAAAGATTCCATGTCAACAAATTTCAAAAAGTAGTCAATAACTATCACAATGAAACGATATCAATTTGAGGTTGTTTGGTGTATTTCTCTAATTATATCTATCCCTTAAACAACAAATGTCTAAGGAGATGCTAAATTATGTAATTTTGATAATGGAACACATCTTAAATCCCAATACTATTGACACTTATAGCATTTCTATGCATATTTCAAACAATCATAATCCATAATAAGCCAAAAGAAGCCTTGGCGCAAAATCTTTTTTCCTAACTTTAAACCATTCATTTGTATGCCAAAAGCTTTTGAGTGTATTTACTCTATAACCCTTTCTTTTCATCTAAGCAGCAGAGTTAGAGACCAACTAGTTGTGTTTTGTAGAGGGTACAATCTACTATGAGAATTGGGTTCACAACCTCTTTAGCACCTTTTCTTCTTTATTTGAGGCTTCTTTAGGAAAATCCTATTTTTTTAGGTAATTCTTATTAGTTGGATGCCTTAGAGTTCATACGTAAGAGAGATTTTTTTTGTACACAAAAAACACTTATTTATAATAAAAAGGCACTCTTTATTACTATAGTACTTATTTTAATTCATTTGTTTGATATGATCTTAAATAATGTAACGAAGTCCATAGTATTCTTTTTTAGTGTTGTAGAAATTATAGGGTGTTCATAATATGAGATTCTTACTGCATGCAAATGTGCAATACCAAAACTATCCCTAGTCATAGTATTAATAAGATAGGACATTATTAATATAGATAGACTGGCATTGTTGGTTTCTATGGAACCTTAGAAAAGGTTGGAATAATAAATGCTTCCAATCTATAGGCTTTCATCCCACTAGGTTGTCATAAACTATGGTGATCCTCTCAAGAACACCTTTAAGCTATCCATAATAGTAGCAAAATCAATGAGAATTCTCTTAAAGGTGCACAAGTGAATTTTATTTCTAGGTGCTAGTAAGAAATAAAATTCAAGAAGAAATAAGAAAGAGAATGCTTAAAAAAGGTGAATTTTTAGCAATAGCAAAGAATTGTTTTCTCTATTAAGGCTCGTTTTATGAACAACTTCACAAGGGTTTTTATATCCTTTTTATTGACTCTTAGATTAGAATTTCTACCCCTTAAACCCCTAAAAGGCTAAAAAATGGGCTTTCAATTAATTAATTAAGAGGCCCAATTCTAATTGAGTCTTTTAAAACATTTAATTAAAACTTAATTATTACTTTAAGCTTTTCTCTTGTGCTCCAAGCCTAATAACATGTCTCATTTTATTTTTTTCTTATTTATTGACATCTTATATCATTAAATACTTTATAGTTTTACCTCATTAGTTTGCTGCCATTACTATATGACCCTGTGGGTTTCTCAAGCACATTGGCTGCACGTAGTAAATAAGAGTCCTAGTCCAATTAGGATTCTTAATGTCTAATCATATTTGTCTAATAATTGATTCTCAATCAATTATCCACTTATGTATATGTCTAAAGCTATAACTAGTAACACATCAACAATACTGAAGTGCCAAAAATGTCAAGTAGCTTTACTTAACCCTTCTATAAATAGTTACATTGCAATAAACTCATTTCACCATCTTTTATACCATTTAGTTTATAGTATAGACTTATGTCAACTCAAAGATTAACTAATTATGTCTAATTAAGCCTTGGACATATTGTTCTGATAATTTCACCTTTAGTCCAAAAATGCCCTTTGTGAATCCCATTCATACATGCCATCTTACTTTGGCCAAGGATTCTTTAATAAAGAATACTTATCAAAGCTATAAGATACACTCCCCACTATAATATGGGGTGGTAAATCCTTTGTTGATTATTACTCTATCTTTAAGCAAGTCATGCCATACCCAAGCACCTCGCTATGTACACTTCGTGTTTGATGTAAAACCTTTGGATTCAAAGTATGTCACTTTATATTTAAGATAATTAGTGATCTCAAGTCTAAGGATAGTTACACAACATATATGATAAGATACCTTCAATAACATAGATTAAGTATCCTTGTGAAGATCTCATGGTGGGTCTCTAAGTACTTCACAACTAAGCATCCACATGTTAACTCGAAGTATGTCTATGCTTATAGCATGTGAGAATTATTGCTTGATCTAATCAAGAAATATAATATATGTTGGTATATCCATATTAACAATGTCCTATCTTATTAATACTATGATTAGGGATATTTAGGTATATACATTTGCAGGCAATAAAAATCTCACATTATGAATGCTTCATGATTTCCTCTACATTATGGTTTCATACCAAAGACATTATAACATGTTTTAAGCCATTACAAATAGTCATATGTGTTGCATAAAAGAACAATGATGTAAAGAGAAATGCCTTATTGTATTAATACACAGGGTTTAAACACATGAATATAACCTTATTACATAAGCTTTAGTGTAAACTTTTAACAATCCCTCACTTGCAACAAAGCCAATCACCCATGTACTTAATTCCAATTGCATTTACATATTGATCAAACTTCCTCTATGATAGTGCCTTTGTTAGAGGATCAGTTGTGTTTTGATTTGTCAGCACACTTTTAGTTTTCACATCCTATCTACCAATGATCTCTATGATTATATGGTAGTGCAAAAGAACATATTTGGATCACTGATGAGACCGTGGTTCTCAACTTTATGCAATAGCCCGATTGTTATCATAATACCAATTTACTAGAGCAAGAACGCTTGGAATCATTACAAGTCCTTAGTTGCATTAAAAGCTATAATATGTTAGGCCTTAGTGGTATAATCCATTGTTATATCCCCTTTGGAACTATTCCAAACAACTGCTCCTCTATATATAATGTATATGCATCCCTTTTGAAATTTATAGTCATCTTTATAGAATTAAAAGCTAGAATCAGTATAGCCACTAACTTATAGATCTCTTTCTCTATAAACTAAGAATATACCCTTAGTCCATCTTAAGTAGAAAAGGATATTCTTGATAGCCACCCAATATTTCTCTCTATAATTGGATTGGAATTTGCTTGTGATACGTAGAGCAAATGCAACATCGGGTCTCGTACTTAACATAAAGTACACTATGGATTTTATAGTTAATGCATATGGAATCCTAATTATACAGTCTCTCTCTCTTCTTATGTCTTAGGAGACATAAATTAGAAAGGTGTCTCCCATGCAACATAAGTAAAAAAACCTTTCTTAGAGAGATTCATGCTAAACCTCTTTAACATCTTATCTATATATGTAAATTGTGAAACACAAGCAACCTTCTACATTTATCTCTATAGATCCTATTCCCTATAATATAGGTTGATTCTCAATGGTCTTTCATAGAGAATTATTTACTCAACTAAATCTTGAATCACTTAAGGATAAAGACATCATTTCCTATTAGTAATTTGTCTTTTATATACCACACAAGGAAAATGTTTGCACTCCCATTAACTTTCTTGTAGACATATGGCTCATCAATGATTTGTGAGAAACTAAACTCTTTAATTATCTCATTAAAACAAATGTTCTAGCTTTTAAAAGCTGGCTTTAATCTATAAATGGATCTTTGAAGCTTGCAAACCTAATTACCATCTATGGATATAAAACTTTTAGTTTATGTCGCAGACATATCCTCTAACAATTTTCCATGGAGGAAAGTTATCTTTACATCTATTCTATAAATCTCATAATCATAATGAGCAGTAATAGCAAGTAGAATCTAATTTGATTGAAACATTGCAATTATAGAAAGGGTTTCATCAAAGTTAACTCTCAGGCTTTGATGATATCCTTTCACTATAATTAAGCTTTATAGGTAATCACATTACTTTTCATGTCAGTCTTCTTCTTAAAGGCCCATTTGCACCCATTTGCTTTTATCCCTTTAGGTCAATTAACCAAGGTCTATACCTATTTCTCATACATGGAATCTATTTTAGATTTCATGGCCTTAAGGCATGAGTCTAATTCTGAACACTGTAAAACTCATCATAGCTTATAGGCTCATGGTCCTTTACTATGGTCAATTCATTTTCCTAGTATAAAAGAAATCCATATCGCTCTAGAATAGTCTTGACCCTAGTGAATCATCTAGCAACATGTCTTTCCATAGCATCTTTTATTATCTTATCACTATGGGTAATAAAACTTTGATTAATAAGTTGATCTGCTTTAATTTGTGGATTTTGAACCTTATCAAATTCAACTTTACCCCTTTTGTCTCTCATGACAAACTTTTTCATTAAAAAGATTTCATGTTTTGAAACAAACACATTATAACCCTTGAGAATTCTCAATTTCATGAATAGTACTTCTCGAGGAATGAATAGTATCTTTAGAGTGTTCGAGGAACTATGTGATGATCAAGGGGGAAGTACTAGTCGTAAAACATTAACAGGAAAATAATAAGGAAAATGAAATAATTAAAACTTTTAGCAGAACTAATAAATCATTTCAAGATAAAATCTAGTGAATAGTGATCTTAGTTTAAATCATGCCAAGAGAGGCCTAGGATGTGCTAAGATGGATCTAAAAATACCATACACTATATGTCAAAAATTCTAAATAATCCAATGGTGAAGGAATGAATATTTTTTGAGGTTGTTAGGTATTTATTTAGAATTTCTTAATTTTGTAAATTAATAGTTAACCTATTTTCCTTTAGAATTTATACTCAAGATTTTAAGGGTCTTTTAATTGGAATTTTTGAGAATTTTTGGCACTGAAAGTAAGAATTTCAGAGGTCTTGAACATTTATAAATGATTACTAGATTAAGAAGGACCATCGGATCAACACATGGCACGATCCAGACCATCCATGTGCATAATATAAAAGGCTGCACTTGTCTAGAGGGGTCATATATGCCAAGCCTTTCTTACTCTTCCTCCCTCTCCCTCATAGCCAATGCCACTCTCTCCCTCATCCCTCTATTTATTTTCTTCATTTAACCCATAAAAACAATGTGAACTCTTCCATTTGAGACACCAAAATTGACCTTCATAGTCTTTTGAACATGATTATACTAACAGAAATTGAGTAAAATGCTTGTTTGAAGAGATTTTAGCACTTTATAAATAGTAACCTTCTTATGTGTAAGTGATTTTCTTCTAGTTTTTAAATTTTTGTTTAGTTAGTATTAAGCGTGTAGAGAATGCCTATATAATTGGTTTTCAATTTGGAGGTGTATTAGAATTTTCATGAATTTTTAAAGCATAAATACTATTATATTTATAAATAAAGAAAAAAGATTGGTGGACGAAAGCAAAATAAAGCCTTGAAGTGAAGAATTAGATTGCTTTGGATTATAAAGTTTCTGAATTTAATGTAATATGTATTGTACAATGTGCAAGTGTTTCATATGTGTAAGTGTGAGTGTGTATGGAATAATGGCATTAAGTTTATGTGTATAGAAATCCATGAGTTAAGTGTGTAACCATGGTGTTGTGATTGTATTATGCTTGAATGTGTGAAGAAATCACTAGAAAATAATGTGTATATGTGTGAGGTGGGAATGGCTAAATGGTATATAGAAGGGAAATATGTGTGTACATATGTGGTTAACATAGATATGTAATGTAATTAGGGTAAAAAGTAAAAATAATGTTTTCTTGTAGGGTGAAATTGATTTGAATTGAAATGTGAATGCTTTGGAATGAAATGGCCATAAGGTGTGTTTGATGCTCATGAGGCATGCATGAAAATGCTTAAAAATGATTAATGTCTATTAGTGTGTGAAAATATGTTATTCTAGTAAAAAGATGATTAATAGTGAATAAGTAATTTTTGTGTCTAGTGATAAGGTGATGTTAAGGCAAAATATGGAAATTAAATGATAGTAATGTAAGTAAAATTTAAGTGGCATAATATAGTAATGTGTTATCTTAGCCAACTAATGAATATGATAATATGAAATGAACATAATAATTATTTAAAGGGGGAACTTCATAGCATTATGAGTCTTGGTCCATGAGTATGAGATAGACATGAATATCTATGTACACACATAAATATTATGACATTGATGAAAAATTAATGAATTAAGCATATACTTAAAGATATGAAACAAGAGGTTAGATTAATAACTAAAGTTTGTGCATATTAGCTAGACACCTACAAGATAGGTTGACTGATCAACTATAGAATTAGCAATTGCTAGGGCTTTATTCCATGTGGATCATCATTTATTTGTATGATATAGTAGGTGTAGCCACCGAGGTTTTGACTGAGAACCTTAGACATTTTGGCTATTAAAAGGTCCATATGGAATGATCCTTACTACCTGTACTATCCTGAAAATTGGGAGGTCTACATAGGCTGATCCTTACTACCCACAAGTGCTGAGACTTAGGATATTGAGAGGCCCCTCGAGATTAATCCTTGCTATCCATACTATTTGGAGGTCTTGTAGGACTAATATCTACCACTTTAGTATTAGGAGGTTCTTATGAATTAATCCCCACGATCTAGTTGAGATGGATAGTTATAACTATCATGGCCCAAAATATGGGCCACTACATGAGTTAGATCCCATTATCCAGTGTCTTAAATTGTTATCTCTCTAGTATAGGCCAAGAAATAAATAAGAGTAGATGAATATAATGTTAATGACCAGAAAATGATAATGTGATTGCCTAGATGTAAAATGAATTACAGTACACCGTACATTTCATACAATGTCATGTAACTGGTTAGGACCTGTAGCTAAGCAATAAATATGAGATATCAAAAGTAAGAAGACTCTATGCTTAGGTTGTTTGCATGATGCATGTAGCATGTGTGTATGTTAAAATCCATATTACATTAAATTCACCTTGAGTGTATACTTAGTGTGTCAGTATTTCGATGCTTAAGTAAAAGATAGTAGATTGCGGTTAGCCTCAAAAGATGAACAGTATGGCTGACAAACTTCTTTTGAGTATATATCTTATTAATTTTGTATCTATAATTACTAAGGGCACTCATGTATAGGATGAGTCACGACCTACATATGTAAATTGTTATTCACTAGTTTGTGTGATTCATTGGTCTATAAATTATAAAACAAGTTACGTATGATGGTTATGATATGTATGCATATTGTTGCTATGATAACTGAGATGAAAATAACAATTGAATAATGATGCTAGTTGGTAATATTAGAGGACTAAAAGGGTCTAAGAGGTGTGAGAATGATTGTAAATAGCTATAAAAGTGTTTTCCACAAGTGAAATTTTTAATTTTTTACTCTGGCAGCTGTTATGCTGCTAAAATTTTTGTTAAAATGTTTTGTCTAAAATTATTTGATAACTTGGTCAATATAGATAAATAAAGTAAAAAGGAGACAAAAAAATAAAGTAAATCAAATTAAAATAGTGCCTAACCAGTAACAATGTTGTCAAGTTTGTAATAGTTAAATGAATACCAGGTGGCATTAGAATCATAATGGGTGACTTCTCGAAAGGCAACATCTCCTATCTAGTCTAGTTAAAGGATCGAGTAAGGGTATTACATTATGTGGTAACAATGCTAGTTTGGTTGTTCCTAGGTGTAGAATACATGAGTGCCACTGTCTAAGATTTTGTGATAAGTAAAGCTACACTTTTTTACGCTAATTATTGTTTCTTTTATAATGATCGATGATGAGCGAGCAAACCTTGCCAAAATAAGGGGAAGAGGTTGCAAGTCTTACATGGATGATGATTCACAAGCTAACAAGCTCTTGTACCCTAATGCCGAGTGATTCAACATGCTTAACATGGACATAGGCCATACTAGTGTTATTGTAATAGATTGTTGACTTTTAAAGCATACTGTTGCAGTAGCTACTCCAAAACTACCAAAAGACAAAAAAAAAAAAAAGCTCTCTTTTATATCATTTATTTTCAATCTAAAATGGAAAATTTACAAAACAAAAAGGACTTTGAAATTCCAAATATTTGAAATTAGGAAATTAGTACATAAAGCTACACACATAAATATATATATATTATACAATTATATTTATTTATATAATATTATAATATTAATCGAATATAGAATATAGTATATATAGTACTATTTATTTGTATAATAGTATAATATTCATAGAATATAAAGTAGAGTTTTTTACAACAATTTTTTTCTAGAATTAGTGTATTAGTGGTGGATATAGCCAAGTGGATCAAGGTAGTGGATTTTGAATCAACTCCCAATTTCATTCTTTTAACTATTTAGGAAGAATTAGCAAATTGATAAGACCTGACAGATGAATTTTCTTTCTCCATGGAAAACCACTCTAATCACCTATTAAAAAAATTCCCAATTCTCTTTTTAGGACTTTAACATAAAATTCTTGTATTGATAATTCAAATGTAAAAGAAGTTTTTTTTACTAATGAATCAATATAGCATTAGATTGTTGACTTCTTGAGGAATACTACTGCAACATCTACTCGACCACCACCTCTAATAGCCCTAGTGCAGCCTCTATAGCCTATGGCATTATAAAAAACTTATTTAGAGAGGGTATAGAAGATAGGGGCCTTAGATTTTATAAGGATAGTAGAGGATGATGCCACTGGGATGGAGTACTAGTTAGAGCACACAATCAAAATCTAAAAGTAATTATAGTGTACTCCTAAAGATATCCTGATATGTGCTACCTCACTCCTTAAAGAGGAAGTATTTCATTGGTGGGATATTACCTAAAAAGGAAAGGTTATAGCAAATGTCACCTACAATTTTTGCCTCAAAGAGTTATAGAAACAGTACATTTTAGAGACTTATTTAGATAAGAGGAGACAAGAGTTCCTAAACATGAAGTAAGTGTGAAGGCCGATATTTGAGTATGAGAAAAACTTTGCCCAGTTGAGTAGATATGCATAAAAGATTGTTCCTACTAAGGAAGAACATTGTAAGTGGTTTGAGAAGCCTCAATGTGGAGCTAAGAATGCAAATATCTACTTCCTAGATTCGAGAGTTCTCTTCTATAGTTTAAGTAGCTTATGCCATGGAATAAATGGTGAAAGAAAGGAAAAAGACCTTTTAGTAGAAGAGGCCCTTTGTGATAGGGAAAGTCAATTCAATGCCTATTGCAAGTAAGAAACAGAAATGCACCTAAGCCTTACTTTAATCCTAGAGGGAGAGAAAAACTCTGAGGTTAGGTCAGGGATCTCAATTTAGGCCTCAACCACCATAACAGGCTACAAGTGCCTAAGTGTCTACAGTTAGAAGTGTACCTTCAGTATGTGAGACCTATAATAAAAGACATTGGGGAGTTTATTGGTATGTCTAATGAGGAGACTGCTTAAATTATGGATTTAGATATCACTGTTAGAGCAATTGCCTTAAGAAGTAGGTAGATGCTACTCAATTTTAAGCCTCTTCTTTAGCACCTAGTAGAGGTCCAAAGGAAAGTACGAATGATAAAGTGGGTATAAGTCACAGGACAAGATCAAAGGTATGAGCACTAACCCGCCAGTATGCTATTCATGTTCAAAAGGAAGTTAAGGTGCCTGATGTTATAATTCGCACTTTCTCTCTATTTGATTCATCTATTTTAGCATTGATTGACCTAGGATCCATCTATTAATACATTTGCATTATATAAGCATGAGATAAAGGTTTAAAACCTAAACCTAAGAATATGTATATTCTAGTTAGTAATCCAATTGGATAGCATGTGGTAGTGAAAAAAATACGTAGAGATCGCACTCTAGTAGTTTAGAATCATACATTCCTAGCATTACTTTTTAAGCTCCAATTTAACAAATTTGATGACATTTTATTATAGTCTAGTTTTTAAATATCAAGCAATGGTTGACTATGAAGAGAAGAGACTCACACATAATAAAATTGATGTTAATAAAGTGACTATGATTGATGAATTGAACCCTTTGCCTAATATCATTTTGGCTATAGTAGCTAGGAACTCATTTAGAAGGGATGTAAAGCTTACTTAACCAATGTGGTTGGCCCAAACAAAATAGAGCTGAGCCTCATTCAGATACAAGTGGTGTTAGAATTCCTGAATGTGTTTCTAGATGAACTAATAGGACTATCACCAAAATGAGAACTTGACTTTGAAATTGAACAATACCCTAGTACCACCCCTATGTCTGTTACTCCATATCTAATGGCACTAACAAAATTAAAATAGTTAAAGGTGCAGTTGTAAGAATTGCTAGATAAAGGCATTATTAGGCCATGTACTTCACCACGGGGAGCACTAGTACTATTTATGAAAAAGAAAGATGGGTCACTTCAATTGTGCATCGATTATAGACAACTGAATAAGGTGATAGTGAAAAATAAATATCTATTGACAAGAATCAATGATATTTTTCATCAACATAAAGGTGCCAATGTGTTATCTAAAACTGATTTAAGATTAGGGTATCATTAGTTTAGGATCAAGGAATCTCATATTCTGATGACTACCTTTTATACTAGTTATAGGTATTATGAGTTCCTAGTGATGCCAATTGGGCTTATTAATGCCCTTATAGCCTTTTTGGACCTCATGAATAAGATCTTAGAGACATACATAGATAAGATTATCATAGTCTTTATTGATGACATTTTGGTATACTCCAGGACAAAGTAGGAGCATGGGTAACATTTGAGGCTAACATTATAGACCCTAACAATAATGCCTATGCTTTGAGGCTTTACAAATAGTGTCACTAGGTTCGAGAACTGTGCTCGGGGTGTGAGGTCACTTGCATGTAAACTGAGGTAGCAACACTGGTCATGACACTTCGAGGGGGTTTAAATTGATAAAAAATGACAAATTTTAAAACTTTAGTGGAACCAATTATTCATTTTGGACTGTAAGCTACCCCTTTAAGCAATAAAAATTTTACGGGTCGAGAATGACCTAGGATGTGCCTGGATAGACCCGAAAATATAAGACCTGAAGATCAAAAATTCCACTGACTTCATTGGTGAAAGAATTTTTGAATTCTAAGGTTATTTGCAAATTATCATAATTTTTAAGGTTGGCATACAAATCAAGGTAGTTGGAAAACAATCCTATCAATGGAATTTGGCCATAAAAATTTATGAGCATATAGTGGGGGTTAAAATATGAATTTTAAAATAAAAAGGAGTAATTTTTTGAGGTCTAAGGAAATTTTAGTGAATTTTTGAAGTTTGTCAAAAAATCAAGCCATTTTGGGATGGTTCGATGGTTGTGGAACACATCCACAATAGGAAATTCGGCATAAGGCCCATGCCAAGTGGCAAAAGTGATTGACAAGTGGGCTTTTCCACTTAAACAAAAATAATTTCTTTCCTTTTCTTCCTTGCTAAAAATCGACGCCACTTCTAGCTTTATTCCCTATTTTCACCATCATCTTCATGCCATTTATGAAAACTCTGCTCACCTAAATTCACTTATGGATGTTAGGGAATTAAAGGAAAAGGAATCACAAAAAAGGGAGTCTTCAAGAATAAATTAAAAATGCTCATAGTTTGCTATCCAGAGGCCATTCCAACAAGCAAGTTAAGGTGAGTTTCTTTTGTTTTCTTGGGTTTTCTATTGATTTTCTTATTGCAATTGGGTGTGTAAGGTGCCTAATGTCTATGGGGATGGGTTTTGCGGTGAATTAAGGTAAAGAGAAGTGTAGAGATTATGATATTTTTACTAAGGATAAGAGTGGTTAGTGGAGTCGCCACCTGGCCTTTACACTAAGACCTCTGATTTTTTGTACTAAAAAGGTTCAAAATTTAGATCTTATTTATGCTCGAAGAATATGACTCCTTGTATATTGTAGCATTTATCAATCTGTTTTCAATCAAGCATGAATTATTTTTAAATCAGTTATGTCACCTTTTCATGTAAAGAAGTAAGTTGCAATATTTAAAGAATATAACAAGTGTAATTGTACATCTATAAAGCAGGTCATTCATTAGTTATAGTGTGGCTTGACAACAACCCATAATTCCATAGGAATTGGCGGTAAGTGCCTAACTCCTATCTCAAGGAGATTGGCCTTTATTAAAATACATTTTTTATATGACTTTTGTTAGGGAAAACTCAAATCCATTTTATTAGAAAACACTAATTAATTATGTAAAAAATTATTTTAATGTGAAGTTAGGGTTTAGCATGTAAAATAAGTTATTAACTATCTATTACAAACATAGAATAATGCAATGAAGTGTAAATAGTACAAAACCAAAAGAAATAATCCAAAGCATTAGAATGGTTTGGTCTATATGTCAACTAGTCCGTGCAGACTCTATGAGGCTCTGACATTAGTCTATGCAGACTATTGCATAAATGATATTATGTTCGTTTAGACCACCACTCTGATGAGAAGAGTCACTTGCATAAAACTCAAAAGAGAAAAGGTTAACAATACCAAAAAAAGAACACATAAAGAACCCTCAGAGAATGTGAGAAAAATAGGTACATGCAATGATTGAAAATCAAAGATAATTGTCTATGCTGACTACGATCCTCATAAGAGGGAGTCCACGTGGACTATGAAATAGAATAAACATGCAAAAGACTTATATGTCTATGCGAACTATGATCCTTATGATAGGGAGTCCGTGTGGACTGACATTAGTTTTAGAATACTAATAACATGCTTATTAAGGAACATAATGATCATATGATATTGATATAGTTATAAGGGCATGCTAACATATTAAATAGAATACATTAAAATATAATAGTCAAGGCAAACATGAAATGGTTATCATAGCATGGTCTGTACGGACCTTATATACATTACACATTCAATTTATAGGTCTATACGGACCTTTTATTGTATGCACATTCAATTTATAGGTCCGTGCAGACCTCCTATCATTCAAAATAAATCTGTGTGGACATAGTTATTAGTTCTAGAATGCAAGTGTGATTTCAATTTTCCATTAATGATTAGAAAATTCTTAAATCGATTTAAAAAGTTAACCTACTCTTATAATTGTCATGGGGATTACATAGAACCACCTCACTTGAAAATTAATCACATGAGATCATTGGTTAAACAAATAACTCAAATAAATGAATAAATATGATGAAAGAGCCTCAAATTTTACCTTGAATTTAGCATAAAGCAATACGACAATAGTTGGGTTTTAGAAGAATAATTTTAGTGAGTGCTTAAGACTAGTAGAGTGAATTTTGTGTCAATTGTCTTCAATTCTCTTTCATTTATTCCTTGTTATTCTCCCATTCTTTTCATACTCTAAAGTGGGAATTTATAGGCTTAAGACTTAGGTATTCCATCTAGAGGAGGTAGAAACCCTCTATGATTAGGATTTAGTGTTTGAAAAGGAATTCCACACTTCTGGAAGTTTTTCATCGGTAGGTCCATGTGAACTTATATGGCTTAGTCCATGTGAGTATAAGCATGGTTTTCCCACTAGTCCGTGGGCTTTGGACTAAGTTGGATAAGTTTATGCGGATATAGGTTTTGGCTTGTCAGTGTAGACTTGGGTTTCAGGTTTCTTTCCATGTTGCTTGAGCTTGTCTTTGGTTATTATCATAGGCCTAAAAAGGTGAATGGGTCCATACTGCGGGGGCTTCACCCCTGTAACTATATTAGAATTAGTGTTGGCCTTTGGCCTTAAGCCTGTCAACCTAAGCCCTCTACTACCGTTATAGATTCCCTTTTTCTTTCACAATTCTAGTTGCACCATGAGCTTTTTTGGTCAGGTTAAAGTCTGAATACATAAGAAAAGTCCTAAACCCAAAATCAAGGCATCTATAGTTGCCCCCTATTTTGGTGTGTATTGTGCATTGCAAAAATTGGAATAGTGCACAACAAAGTACCAAATGTAGAAATGCTTAGCTATGAGTATACTTACCTAGCACGAAGCTACATGGAATATGGATGCCTACCTCTGAATCATTGAAAAAGCTTGCTAAACTTGAGTTCTTTTTTCCCTTCAAAAAGAATTAATATTGTGAAGAAAACTACATTGAATATGGGTGCCTACTTGTCTAAGAGTGAAGTGAAAATCCAATTAGATCATAAAATGTTTTTGCTTTGATGTCTCCAGATTGCTGTCTCATGCCTTCATGACATAGTTCGTACACTCTCAATAAAGTAATTTGGATTGC
>CANXYI012143036.1:0-12518 GCA_948208565.1 Hura crepitans | reverse complement strand
TTACATTTATATTTTTATAATAATTTAGGTTTAAAACTATTAATATTATTTATTTAGTATAATTTTTTTTTTTATATTCATATATTTTAGTTGTTGGTGCATATAAGGTCTTAGAACCTGAATATGCAGTAATGACACATAGGTATGGTAATGGATCTATAACACCCCTTGCCCATTTCTACCTAAAAACAAGCAAGACATGCTAATTCTCGTGATGTCACCCATCTTTGGATTTTCCTAGGGGCCTTTCATTTAACTCTTATGTATATTTCTCCTTTTTAGTCTTTATTCATCCATTCATTTCTCTTATGGTGTTAGGTAATTTTGTCAGTTATATGTTACTTATACGCCTATTCTTATCTCTAGATATCAGTCTGTTCTATTATTACAGCTACAAATTTCCTTTTTCTATTATCAAAAGTTATGGTCTTAGTTATACTACATATCTTAATATCTAATCACCCACAAAAAATGCATGAGTGCCTCTATTATTGAATTTACTCATATAACATCATATATGGACAGTTGTTGGCTGTATTGTGGATTATCTGCATCACTTTCCCAAAATCTACCACCTACACATTGGAAGCCCGACACGCTAAGTATACACTCAGTGGTGAATTTAACCAAACATATCATGTACTATGTCGCATGTAAGCACATAAGAACTTATTAATAGTATTGGTTATAGATTTTCTAAAACCTATCCTTAAGCTCTTATTGTATGATTATTCACCCAATGGATCATATTATCATTTCTATAAGTTGTGTATTCTTACTGTCATATTGCTACTTTTACACGTTATAAGTTATTACCATGTTTTAGTTACTAGATCCGTATTAATCCACTACTTATTTATCTTTTTCAAGTATATCTTCATTTTTCGACTCAATTACGTCTATTGGTTACATAAACATATTGTTACTATCTTCTAGCATTTTCTCTCATTCTACAGGGCCTTATCTCTTTTATTGATTTCTTGTCTAGTTACTAGTGCCTCAATCCTTTATACCTATAGGTAGTTTCATTAAGCTTCCCTATGTTTTTTTACTCTCAGCCTTCACAAACATTCTTTAACTTTAGTATGTTTATTCATGAATTAATCCAAATAAGGTAAATTATGCTGTTGGGTTCTCAATCTTTGTCATTGCATCTATTCAAATGGTTTTATTTCTCCTTTATCCCTATGGGTTCAGGAAGAACTCCCAGCCATTAGATAATAGGATCACCATGTGAAGTGGCCCCTATTTTGGGCCTCAGCTGCTACACCAACCTCTATAGTCCAAGGACCAGATAAGAAGCAGAACTATGCCATAGCCTACATTATAGACCCTGGCATCTATACATAACTATGGTCTGATAATCTAGGGACCCATTTGTAGACCACTTCTAATACTAGACTAGCAGATACTCTAGGGACCTATCCATAGACAACTCCCAATATCTGCAACTCATCTCAAGATCATTAATCTGTGGTGGATACTTAGGGACTCGTCTGTAGGCCACTCCCAATATCCATAATAATAACCTGTAGTGCAGTGGCTCATCACAGAACCTAGGTGACTGCACCCACCATACACAAGCTAAAGCCATATTGACTCAGTCTCTAGTAGCTGCTAATCCTTGCCTGGTCAACCTATCCAGTGTATGAACAACCACGTCTTCCCAGATTTCCTCTTTTAATTATCTTGGATAGTCATTAATTTCACTATTCAGTTTGTCCATATTCATATATCTTTCTTTAGGATCGTTATGGTTTCCTTTACCAATAAAGTTCCATTGAATATCTTTTCAATTTTCTTAAGTAATCCTGTAGTCATTTTCCACTTTACTTTATCCATCCATTTTATTTTATTGTCTTATAACTTATTGCTTAAGGAATCTTGCCATATTTCCATAATTGTATTTTATTGTGCATAGTTCTTACATAACTGTATTGTAAGATAATTTTTAGATTTAGAAATTTTACTTCACTATTACTATTCTATAGCAATATTTATTTTCTACACAATCGGATAATTTACATTACATCTATCATAGTCTTCCTTATAAGATTCATCTCATTTTAAATTCTTATATTTATTAATTATGCCCTCTTTTCATGTCCTAAAATCCTTAATTTTTTCCAAGTTCAATTTTCCTAAATTTTGTTCACAGCTTATCGTGCATTAATAAATTCTCTTCATTTCTTTAAGCTTTTGGGTCATTTATCAGCTATGTATCTCAATTAGATTCTAAATTAGCCTAATTTAATTATTTTTCTTCTATCAAATATTTATTCAAGTTACATTTAAGCCAAAAAGACATAGATTTTATTGTATTTTGTTCGGCCATATTTTTTGGACAGTTATGGGTCATCGTAGACTTAAACAGTTATAGACCCTTTTATGTAAGGACTACTATTCATTTTGTATCTTATCCTCCTTAATTTATCAAATTATTTTCCTTTCTATTACATTAAGTCCTTATATCTTAAGTTTCCTCACTCCATCCAATTCTTTTACATCTAACTTACCCTATAAAAATCATTATTTCCATTTAAACATTCTTAACAACATTTTCCAAATTTAAATTCAATCTCTTATGCCATATTTTCTACTTCACCATCTTACATGTCATGCTTTCACACCCTTTCCCTACATACATTAGTCAAGTACCATGTCTTAATAATTCTTCACCTAACCATATCAATTCATAATTTTCACATACCATACATCATAGTGTCATCCCACTTGCATATGCCAACATATCATACATCCATTATCATACCATAACTTCATATCCATATTATGACATACATGCCCTACAACTAGTCATGTATGTCACCCATTATAACACCATCCTATTCTCATATACCATCCACACATACATGTCTACTGATGCCATGGCATACATGACATACATATAGTCATGCATGCAACACATGCATATACATCTTTTTCACATCTAATTCACATCTTTATCATCTTAATTCATCAATATACATCTTTTATCATGCATTCCACATGCCTACAAACATGCACACACATGGAACCCTAACTTCCATACACACACCCACATTTCCATGCCATGTTTTTCTCATCATACATGATAAGTTTCAATTAAATTCACTTACAGCGGCCTCTTTGTCATGCTGTAGTTACTCTAGAACCATTAGATTCTCTCTCTCCACTTTGAACCACCATATCTTAAACTTCCATAATCAGTTCTAACCTTTGAAAATTCCTACAAAATTACACAAAATTCCAAACTAAAATCTCTTTCCATGAATAACATCTACACCTTAAATACCTTATAAGAAAAATAAGAAACCATGGAAAGAGTCACTTACAAATCACTTGAGCACTATTCACTCAAGTATGGAAACTCCCCAATTTGAGCTCCTTTCTTCAAATTGATGGTGGAATTGACTTCTAAAATTGATGGAGGCTTTAATTTTAGTTATTTTTCATGAGATATGGGTGGGATTAAGAGAGAGAAAACTAGATAAAAATGGAAGTTTTCTAATGGTTAGCATTGGCTTGGAGCTTTTAAGGAGGAAGATGGAGTTATGGTCACATGTGTGGCGTACACACATGTGAAACCTCTTATGGGTGATGGGTTTGACCCATTGGATTGGACCAAATGGTCACCAAACCAATTTTTAGCATTTTATGTCACTTTTTGATTCAAGAATTCATAGAATATTTCATAAGTTCTCAAAAATTCCCATTTCAATCCCAAAAATTCTTAATTATAGCCATTAAGGGCCCTACAAAATTTTAGCCTGAAAACTCCTTTGAGAACTAGAATTACTATTCACCATAGGCGATTTTTAACATTCAAAAATTCATAAAATATTCCCTAGACCTCTAAAAATATTCATTCTAATTTTAAAAATCCTCACTTAGTGTCCCAAAGGACCACATAAAATTTCAAATCAAAAGTCAATAGTTGACTTTTTTGGCACTATTCACCCACCAGAATAAAATATTTCAAAAAAATATGTGTTGACCTTAGAAAATTCTAATTCCTCCTTCATCATACTCAGTGGAATTTTTGAGGTGCAAGATATGATATTTTCAAGACCATCCAGGCACTTCCCGGAGCTGTCCCGGTCTGACCTCATTTTATCTCTGTAAATCATAGTTCTTAACCTGAAATGAATCATTAGTTCTTCTAAAATTTTTATTTCATTCGTTTTGACCACTTTTAGGCCTGTCAAAAGTTTTTTAGCTATATGCTAGTCATCGGACCTAGAATGATGACCCGCACTGCGAGAAACATCACTCAGGCCTAGATAACACTGTTCATAAGACCTTGGCATATGGCATTACAAATATTCCCCTCTTAAGAAATTTTATCCTCAAAATTTTTGGTAGTCACATGTTTAGTTGTCTTAACATTTCACTTCCATCTTCTAACCTTATTTCTTTCCATTAGGGTCAAACCTCTTGTATCATTATGCATCCAACCTTTATAGATACATCTCTAGCCTCACTGGTACCATCGAGTACTGGTAAAGCATTCTTACTTATTCACCTGATCTCCTTCCCTTTTACCTTAGTCACACTATTCACCTTATTTTATCATTATTCGATATAATGCTATACTATATTACCTTAGCATTTCCAAGTAATACCTCCACTTAGCTTTCTTACAATATCTTTTTTATTCTCTTTTTTTTTATCATCGTCTTTTAATCCCTCCTTCTTAATTTCATCTCTACTTAAGTCATGTATTCATACTTTCCTTTGTTCTAACATTTTGAGGCACTTTATCCTTTAGATTCCCTTCAGATATCTATTCATTTTTCCTTATCCTTCTTACAAGGGTTACGAACTCACTAACCATTCCACTTTCTTCCCCTCTTAGATTCTAAAGGAATAATTTACCTATCTAGATGCTCTGATGAATCGTCTTCACATCTTTCACAAGTTCATTTCCAATATCCCTATAGAATCTATACCTTATCTAAACTCTTTTTTGGGTTTGCACCTTAGTATTAGTACTAGCCTTTATTCTTTTTTTGCCTATTAGTTTCCCTTATCACTCTCTCTTTACTATAGTCACCCTATACTTCTCTCATTACATTCACTCTGTAAGTCCCTTTAAGATTAGGGCTACCATCATGCCATGCTCAGTTTCTAAAACACAATGCATAAAGTTTTCATCATCGAAAAACATGTCATGTATAATGCAATTGTGCAAATGACAAGATGCACCCTAAGCTCTATAATGCAATGCTCGGGCCCAATAGTCCATGCATTAGGGAAGAGCAATAGGCTACACTTTTAAGGACCTTGATAGTCAACCTTTACCCTTAGTTTACCTTAATTCTCATACTATAACATTCTACCATCTCGCTACTAAATGTTACGGTTCCACATCTGTCACACTTTTAATTTCCTCAACTCTACCTTTTTGCCTAATCCACACATTTCTATTGCTCTTTTATCTAGTTATCTTATATTTGAGTCTCACAACTCTTATACCTCTCTCAACTTAGCAACAACTCCCTTGGTAACTTTCAAACTATAGGCACTAATTTGCCTCATTCATAAGCCATCTCCTTTCCTTTCTTTCAAGTCCTGGAGGTATTCACTTTCATAAGGTATAACCTAGTATTCCTCCTTTTTCCTAGCTAACTTTCAAATACACTCTACTAGTTTCCTTTCTTAAGGTTCTTTCCAAGTTTCTTTTCTTCTTTACGTTAGCTTCCTTACACCATTACCTATCTTGCTATAGATATTTTGACACTGAAAAGTGCACTAACTATTTATTACTTGTTATCACTTTTTTGTTCCTATTGCTTAACTAATTTCTCCCTTTCCTCCCTTATCAGGAATCTCATTTGCCTGATAATCACCTCATGATGATTTTATCCTCACCTTACAACACACAAGTGCTATACTTTCTTCTTCAAGTACTTCTAGTTTAAGTTTACTTAGATAGCCATGCCATCTCTTTTTACCATTCATAGAGCTAGATATTACTCTAGTACAATATTTTTGCCCCTTTTTGGGCTTTATTAGCAACATTAACAACTCCTATTAGGAGGAAAAAAATCACAGGGAGTTATACCACCATCACTTTAGTTCACTATTTTCTATTCCATAAAGTTTACATAATCATTTCCTTAATTATTTCTTAAAATCCCCATTTAACAGTAGTGTAGCGACTGTCCACAATCCAAAGCACCTAAGACACTCATGCAATATAGTCCAAAACTACCTAAACTTGCTCTGATACCACTAAATGTAACACCACTTGCCCATTCCTAAAGAAAATAAGCAAAGCGTGCTACTTCCCATAAGGTCACTCGTCATTGGATTTCCCTAAGGGCCTTCCATTTAACTTTTACCTAATCATTCATGGCTTAGTCTAAAAATTTTTACTTAATAGCTCCTACGATCTAAAATAATCCTACTAGGCATATGACTCTTACATGCCCGCTTTACAACCAATTATCAGCCTAGGCTGTAACAACCCGAAAATCTTAACTCTCGTGAATAGTACTTTTTCGAGATAAATAGTGCTTCCCGAGACCCAAGTCACACTAAGTGTAC
This sequence comes from Hura crepitans, assembly GCA_948208565.1. NCBI lineage: Eukaryota > Viridiplantae > Streptophyta > Magnoliopsida > Malpighiales > Euphorbiaceae > Hura > Hura crepitans. The sequence goes on along the minus strand of CANXYI012143036.1, from coordinate 5,969 downwards.
TGACAGGAAGTTTAATTATAAGAGAATTTTGGGTAAAGTTTGAAGTCAATCTAAAGTCGTTTGGATGGTTAAAAACGTAAAATAAGATTTTATGGCAGTGTCTCATGAATAGTGCCACAGGCAAAGCTAAACCGTAAATAAAATAAAAAATTGCTCAAAATAATCTGAAAATGTTACAACCCGATACTCAAATATTATTAGTAGTTCATTGGCTTTGAAATCAGAATTTTTTGAGATTGGGAAGTAATATTTTTGAATTTTTGGGATAGTAAATAAATTAATTTTGAGTTTTTATTAGAATTTAGGGCCAAAATTTTGAGAGGATTTAGGGCTTGAATTTATCTAATTTTGGGGACAAGAATGGAGGAAAACTAAATTTTCTATCGATTATAATAATTTTTCGAACCAAAGAAAAATTATCTTTTTAAAAACTATAAAAGGGGAAAAAATTCCCATCCTCCCATACACACAAAAAGTCACCATCCTCCCTCTCCAAGACCAGATTTTCACCCACCTCTTTCCCTTTCCTTCTCCTCTTAATTTCTCTCTCCTTAGATAGACCCACCGACTAAGTCTACAGTCGAAATGATGAGTATTTCGAGATGAGTTCGTGGATACTGATTTCATCTAAAACAACGGAGTAAATTGAGAGAAAAGTCAAAGAGAAGCTGAGGTGAATAGTAACCTTCTCTCTCTTGAGATTTATTTTTCTGTAAATTTTATTTTTCATGGGTTCCTAGGGTATCATAGAGGGTATATCTAGGCTCAAATTATTTTTTTGACATTTTATATTATTTATTAAAGTTCGTACCCTTTTGATTCATAGGTAAGGCATCGACCCGAGCTTCTTGGGGTAAAGAAAAGGATTAAATTAGCTTCAGGCATCCAATGCAACTTATTTTGGTAAGTGTAATCACTTTAATTAGTTAAAATACTTATGTATCTATTATGTGCATTTTGACATAAATGGGTGTTTAATGAAACAATGATAATTTAATGTATATTTGGGCATGTATGGCATAAATGTATAATGAGTGCATCTAATGTGATGGTCTAAAATGAATTACACATGAATAATGCATTCGTATGTTAATATAGGCTAAGGATCACATTATGTGATCATAGGACCGTACAAAGTCATTTTGCATCATAATGCCATATGACTGCGTATAACTGGTAAAAAGTATGTGGATGTGATATTAGGCATCTAAACTTGATATAGTGTTGTATATGCATATGTACATGTGTATTTATGGCCTTGGGCATATAGAAGTCGATATTCACATATATAAGCCATATTGGCATAATCTTGAATTATGAATGCATATGACATGAAAATGAGATTTTGTGCTTAAATGTCATTCCTAATGTGCACTTATGACATGTGTAATGTTTGTGCATGGTATATGATGGTCGAATGCCATTTTGAACCCATTTGGGGTTATCACTTTGATAAATCCCTAAAATCCATGCTTATTGCTCAAAATATCGATATTGTGTGAAAATGGCAATATATGCAATATGTGATAGTTATGCACAACTATGATGCATTCAATGCTTCTATGCATGTTGCTTAGCATGATGTTTAGGGCTCACTTAGATGCGAGATAGCCATTGGAATGCGTGTATGCATGCGATGTCTATAATTATGTTATATATTAAAAATGGCTAAATAATGAATTAATTAACTAGTTTAATGATGCCTATACAGTTAGACAACCTAGTATAGATAGGTTGATCGATCAACTAGGATTAACAGCTGTAATGTAGGCCTTCGGGTCATGATGCATATTTTTGTGTCGACGAGCACTAGGCTTTTGGGCCACTGTATAGCACTGCATATCTGCGAACCTTTAGGTTGATGCATTTGTATCCACAGATACTAGTGCCTTTAAGTAAACTATTTAGCACCTTCTCATAGCCCGTTTTTTATTATCCAGCCTTAGATAGTTATCTCTTTAGTATAGGTATAAGTTAAATAATGATAATAATAATAATAATAATAATATTGTGATGAAAGCATAAAATTTAACTAAGTAACTAAAATAATAAGAGTAATTATGGTAATAGCATAAATAAGAATAAAATAATGATGAGTGCTTTTTTAATAATATATTATGCATGATACATATATATTGTTGTTATACTATCAGGTTAAACCCATTTAAATGATGTATGTGGCATAAAGTTGAGTTTTATACTCGTAATGTTGATGGCTTGATGTATAAAGGGTCTTAAGACCTAAATATGTGAAAATGACGTGTTTTGTGTGATTATGAAACATATTGCATGTTTTATGCTCATTACCATGTGATATGAATATGCTGCGAATATGGACCTAATGTAGTCTTCGTGTTTTTAAAGTCATGTATGTGCCAAATTGCATAATTATGTTATTATCATAATGTGTGCATATGAATGGGTAGAAATAACTCACTTGACATATATTACATGAAATAATGCTTAAATTGCTATATCTAGTTAAAGTAATTACACCGCTAAGTGAAAGCTTAGCGCATTGCCTGTTTGTAATGCGTAGGTAATAGAGCATCAGATTAGAGCCAAAGCTTCAGCACTACAGGAGACTTTTGATGATAGCCCTAATATGGGTATTTTTAATCATTTTGTAATAGTGTAATGATGTAAATGTAATATCAGTAGTGTGCTCTTGTGATTCTAGAGGGATTGGGTCTAATATGTAACTCAGGTTATTTTTGTAACTTAAGTTATAATACTACAAAAGCTTTATTTTGTCACATGATTGTGGGATAAAATGTGTTATTGCATATGAGAATGTTGAATAAGTTGAGCTTGAGGCTCATTGAGTTTTGTGATGTGGTTGGAGGGTTAGGAGGACCCATTAGAGTTAGAGATGTGTTTATGAATGTTTTAGAAGTGTTTTTAAGCAGGTAAAAATTTGTCAACACGATGACCCTAATGTTTACCTCGATATGCATGCCAAATGGTTTTTCAATGTTTTTACAACTCTTTGAGTTAAGAAATTGGTTTGTTATTTATTAAATAAAAAGTTTTTAAATAATTGGGTTTTATAGGTATGTGAAATTGGATATCGGTAAGCAGGTGGCGCTCCCTACTCGGGTTCGGCAATCAGACCGAGTAAAGGGTGCTACACTTAGTGGTGTCAAAGCTCCGGTTTAGGCTTTCTTATATACCTATGGGTTACACAAGAGCATTGTAGTACATTTACATCATAATACTATTACATATGAGGCTTATAATTTGTTCCTATTATCTATAAACACGGAGATGAGCCGTGGTATGACTTGAAGCGAGGAGGACAAAGTAGAGAGCCATGCTTCTATGACTATTGTATAAGGAAGGGCACGACTATTATACAAGGAAAGGCACAACTAGAGCGTGTGAGCTCCAGTGATGCGGGACATGTTGCACCTAGACAGTAGGGTTAGTCGGCTTGGCTAGAGACTATGCTAGAGTTAGTTAGGCAGGCGATGGTGACTATTGCAACTGTAGTTTCTTTGGTGCATGCAACTCCACCTTTAGTGCCTCAAGAGTAGCAAGGTTTCTAAAAGACTTACATAGAGAGGTTGCTAAACAATGGGGCTGAGTATTTCCAAGGAGAAGAGCTAGATGAGTTAAGCAAAGCTGAGTATTGGTTAGATCAAATGCTTAGGATTATATAGCAGTTGAAGTACCCTCAAGAGGAATATATTGCTTATATTACTTTTACGTTGTTAGAGGAAGCTTCGATGTTGTGGGAGGCTATTATAGAGTATAAGGTAGCAGGTGATCTATCTTGGGAATTCTTTATGAAGGAATTCAAGAAAATGTATATAACAAAGCATTACTTGGATAAAAAATATCAAGAATTTATAGATCTGAGGTAGAAGCACAGGACCATATCTGAATATGAGAAACAATTTGCTCGCTTGAGCAATATGCTAAGGTAGTGGTGGCTACAGAAGAAGACTGTTGCAAGAAGTTTGAGAGAGGGCTGAATCTGGATGTGATGCAATCAATTGCTCTGATGTAGATTAAGGACTTTTCAATTTTGATATCTACTTGTCATACCACTGAGATGGTAAATCAGCTAAAGCAGAAGGGAGATAACTTTAAAAAGAGGTCCTTTAACCAAGGACATAGCAATTCTGGTCATACAACTGATAAAAGGTAGAAAGGGGGTTAGTCTAGACATAACCAAGATAAGAAGTCAGATCGATCCCATAGATCGGGATAGGGTTCTAGAGCACAGACTCAGATCTCAGGTGCTCCTAGATCTTCTGCTAGTAATGCTCCTATACCAGATTGTCAAACTCATAAAAAGCATCTTAGAGTTTGTTGAAAGACATGATGAGGGTATGCTAGGGTTATGGCTTTAAAGACCATTTTTGAAGAGATTATCCGGTGAAACTGTATGACTCTTCCAGAAGGAGGACAAGAGAGATGCTAGGAGTAGAGCCGAGCCGGAGCAAGTCAAAAGGACAAGTTAGAGAGTAGAGGTCCAGCTAGGCAGTATGCCATTTGAGCTAGAGATGATACAGAGGCCACTGATGTTATAGTAGGTACATTTCATATCTTTGATTTACCTACTTTAGCACTAATAGACCCGGGGTCAACATATTTTTATATCTACACTGCACGGGTTTTAGATCGGGGGTTAGTATTAGATGACCTTGGCTTTGATATGATGGTTAGCAACCCAATAGGATAACATGTTATAGTGAACAAAATATATACAGACTATCTATTATCAGTACAAAGACAAGTTTTCCCTATAGATCTCATTAAATTGCCATTCATGAGTTTGATCTTATCTTAGGAATAGACTGGTTGTCCAAGTATCATGCCATGGTAGACTACAAAAGGAACAGGATTGTGTTACAAGCAAGTGACAGGTTAAAAGTGATAGTGTTGGGCAAAAGATCAGATTATATGGCTAATTTAGTGTCAGCCACTATAGCCAGAACAATGTTGCAAAAGGGTTATGAAGCTTATCTTGCTTATATAGTTGACATCATGAAGGAAACTTCAGAAGCAAGTCAGATTCCTGTAGTAGCTGAGTTTGGGGACGTTTTCCCAAATGAGTTACCTAGTTTACCACTAGAATAGGAGTTAGAGTTTGGCATTGAAGTGATGCCAGGCACATCACCAGTTTCTATAGCTTTATACAGGATAGCTCCTACAAAGCTGAAGGAGTTAAAGGTATAGTTGCAAAAGATTTTGGACCAAAGGTTCGTTAGACTGAGTGTTTTACTATGAGGAGCATCGATTCTATTTATCAATAAGAAAGATGGTTCTTTAAGACTTTATGTGGATTATAGGCAGTTGAACAAAGTCACTATTAAGAACAAGTATCCTTTACCACGGATCAACGATCTTTTTGATTAGCTTAAAGGGGTAGGTGTCTTCTCTAAGATTGATCTTAGATCCGAGTATTACCAATTGAGAGTAAAAGAGGCATATATATACAAGACAGCTTTCAGGACTAGATATGGTCACTATGAGTTCCTAGTAATGCCTTTCAAGTTAACTAACACACCGACGGCATTCATAGATCTTACTAACAGGATCTTCAGGCCATTCTAGATCAATTCATGGTAGTCTTTATAGACGACAATCTTGTGTACACTGAGAATAGAGATGATCATGTTAGGCATTTATGGACAGTTTTTCAAATTCTGAGGGATAAGAAACTCTATGCAAAGCTTAGCAAGTGCGAGTTTTAGCTAGAAGAAGTAGCATTTTTGGGGCATATAGCACCTATAGAAGGCATAAGGGTTAATCCTAACAAGATTCAGGTACTTACAGAGTGGAAGCCACATAGGAATATGGCTGAGATTAGGAGTTTCTTAGTTCAACCTGTGTCAGGAAAGGAGTTCACCATATACAGTGATGCTTCACTGAATAGGTTAGGATGCGTACTCATGTAGGATGGCAAAGTTGTTATCTATGCCTCACGGCAATTAAAACCTCATGAGAAAAACTATCCG
>CANXYI012142954.1:0-12590 GCA_948208565.1 Hura crepitans | reverse complement strand
ATCATTCTACATCTTTTAACATACATTCCACATGATTACACATGTGCACACACATAAAATTAAAACTTCCATACACACATATTCATCTCAATTGGCATTTCATCTCAACATACATGATAAGTTTGGGTAAATTCACTTACTATAAACTCTTGCCATTTTGTAGTTAATCCAAAATCATCAGAATCCCTTTTTTTCCACCTTGAACCACCATTCTCCATTTTGTATACAAGCTCTCAATCTTTGAAAATTTCTACAAAAATACACATAACTCCGAATTCAGTTCTAAAACCATAGGGATTCTTAGAATTCGCTAAACTACCAATAACAAAAATAAAAAGAAGGATTCATGGCCATTAACCTCATTTGGTCACTATTCACCTAAGTGTGATTTCTCTCAAATTTGGCCTTCTTTCTTCAAATTGATGGAGGAATTACCATTTAAAGATGATAGAGGTTTTAATATGATCTCTTTTTCATGGATTTTTGGTGGGATTAGGAGAGAAAACATGGAATTCTTAGTATTATCATTGTCTACATGAATAAATGATTGTAACATGATTTAAATGCTTGAATTCACCACTGAGTGTTATATAATCAGCATACCTATTTCGGTGCGAAGGTAGATAGAATCAACAGACGTCTCGTAATACGTGTAGCATAAATTTAGAGGACAAGTGTATAAGGTTATAGTGTAATTAATGTATAGTTTTGCACTCATAAACTTAAGTGGGATAAATAGGTACCGTGTATTAGGGAAATGTAATATGTAAATATTAAATGTAGACAAGGGTTTGAAATTAAGTAAATTATGAAATGCTTTGACTGTATGATTTTACTTGATGCTTATGGTATATGAGCCTGAGGCTCTAAGATATAAGTTTATTGATTATGGCCTGAGGCCTATGTTAGTGCCATGATGAACTAATGATGTGAGTCGAATATTTATACAACCAGAAGGGTCCAGGATGTGAGAAATAGTTAGATATGATTATATGAAGTGTTCTTATATAAGTTTAAATTTTGGATAGTCATCCGATCAGTCGTTATGCTATCGGAGTTTAGAAAATTTTTTTGCATATGTGCATCTAGCTAATTATGGTGTAAATAGACTCGTATGACCTTAAGCTAAACTGATATAAAATTAGAACCAAGTTTTAAAACCTAATGATTTAAATAAAAGGATTTTGGTAAAAGTTAAATGAACCTGAAAGACAATTCTAGGATGGGTGACCTAATGGGAAGTGCACCACTTATTGGTTTTCTTTGGGAATCTAGTAAGATGTGTCATATTTAGTGGTATCAGAGTATATGTTTATTATTCTTATGTTAAGTACATGAGTATAACTATCTAGGTTTCAATTCCTCTAAGCTGTTACATTGTATAAGGTTGATAGGTTGTTCCTTTTATAGTAAATATATAGATGATCAGGTACTTAAAGGAGGGGTCGAAGAAGTGGCTAGTTTTGCGCCCACAACTATATAACGGGCAGGTGATGCATCTATACTTGAGCCTAGTGATGCTGCACAGTAGCCACAACTGCAAGTACCAGGCCAATAGCAAATAGAACCTTTCCTACTCTATTACAGTAAATACTAAAACTGCTTAGACATGCTACTACTACTATTCCACCTCTACCTCTAACTCTTCTAGCTCTAGCACTACCTCTTCCATAGAAAACATATTTAGAGAGGTTAAAAAAGATTGGAGCTATTGATTTCTTAGAGAGGAAGGAAGATAATATTGTTAAAGCTAAGGATTGGCTAGACAAAACATTTAGAATTTTAGAACAATTGAAGTGTAATGAGGAAGAGAGTTTCTAGTGTACTATTTATCTCCTTCAAGAAGAAGCTTATAGTTGGTGGAACATTACTAAGAGGAGAAAAGCACCTGTAGACCTGACATGGGAGTTTTTCCTTAAAGAGTTCAGGAAGAAATATATAGCTGAATCATATAAAAACAAGAAAAGGTAGGAGTTCTTTAACCTAAAGCAGGATAGGAAGATCGTGTCAGGGTATGAAAAGCACTTGACTAGATTGTTAAAATATGCTGAAGAATTTATTCCCAATTAAAAAGAAAAATACAAGAGATTTTTGAAGGGGCTGAATGTAAAGTTGAGAATGTAGATTGCAACCCTAGGAGAGAAAGATTTTATAGTACTAATGGCAATTGCATTTGATATGGAAGAGATGGTACATGAAAAGAGAGACTTTTCTAGAGGAAGAGGCAGTTCACTATAGGGTAGTTTTGTGCCACATCAAGTGATAACAAGAGAAGAAGAGAAGGACAGTCTCAGTCTCAGCCTCGATCTCAATTTCAATTAAGGTACCAGAGGCAGAGACAAACATAGTCTCAGAGATCTAGGTAAGCTTCTGTAGCTCGACCTAGATTGCCACTTAGACTTACTTATGCTCTTAGTCCTTTAAGTAATAAGAATGGACCCTCACTTGTAATACTTGTCATAAACAACATTAAGGGTAATACAGGCTAGGAAAAAGAGGGGCGTGTTTTAACTGTGGTGTCAGAGATTATTACAGAAGAGAGTATCCTTAGAGGTAGCCAAAAGGTGCTCAGACTCAGGCACCTACATTTGCACCTCAGAGTAGAGGTCAGAGGCAAAATAGAGGGAACTAGCCTAGTGCTAGTCAAGGTACAAGATTTGAGGCTCATGCTCCAGCCAGACAATATACAGTGAGAGCCAAAGAAGAGGCTGCAGCACTAGACGTTATAACTGGTACTTTTTATTTATTTGATATTCTAGTTTTGGCATTAATAAATCCCAGTTCTACTCATTCTTATGTATGCACCACACAAACACATAATAGGGGATTAGAGGCTGAACATGTTAATGTAGATATTAGAGTTAGTAATCTTATAGGACAGAGTTTAATCGTGAATAAGGTATATAAGCAGTGTACTCTAGTGATTCAAAAACATCAATTTTCTACTAATTTGATTGATCTACCATTCCATGAGTTTGATGTGATATTAGGAATGGATTGGCTGATTGAGCATCAAGCTATAATTGATTGTAAACATAAAAAGCTAACCTTTCAGACTACAAAGGGATAGACAGTGGTAGTGGATGTAAGAGAAGTCTTCTGAATAATCTTATCTTCGTTGTTATAGCACATAAACTACTTCGAAAAGGGTGTGAAGCTTACTTAGCATATGCCATTGATACTAATACCTCTATCTCTAATCTTGAACATATTCCAATTATTTCTAAATTTCTTAATATATTTCCTGATGAGTTGCTAGGTTTGCCTCCTTAGAGAGAGCTTAACTTTAGAATTGAGATATATCTTGGTATAACTCCTGTATCTATCACTCTATATCGAATAACACCTGCTGAATTAAAAGAACTGAAAGTACAGCTACATGACCTACTAAACAATGGTTTTATTAGACCTAGTCTATCTACTTAGAGGGCTCCTATGTTGTTTTTAAAGAAAAAAGATGGATCGCTTCGACTGTGTATTGATTACAGGCAACTGAATAGGGTGACTATGAAGACTAAATATCCTTTGTCGAGAATAGATGACTTTTTTTATCAGTTGAGAGGTGCAGGTGTGTTTTCAAAAATTGATATGAGATTTGGGTATCACTAGTTGAGAATCAAAGAGGTTGATATTCCTAAAACTACTTTTAGAACCCAGTACGGGCACTATGAATTTTTAGTGATGCTATTTGGGCTTACTAATGCTCCAATAGCCTTTATGGACCTGATGAACAGGGTTTTTCAACCTTATCTAGATCAGTTTGTTGTGGTATTCATAGATGATATTTTGGTGTATTCTAAAACCAAGAAAGAGTATGAACATCTCCTTAGGGTTGTGTTACAGACTCTAAGAGAGAAATAGCTGTATGCTAAGCTGAGCAAGTGTGAATTATTTTTGAATGAAGTAGCTTTTTTGAGATACATAGTTTTAATAGAAGGGATCAGAGTTGACCTTAGTAAAGTGAAGGTAGTGTTAGAATAGGAACCACCTAGGAATGTGATAGAGATAAGAAGTTTTCTGGGATTAGTAGGGTATTATAGGAGGTTTATGAAAGGGTTCTCTATAATTGCTACCTTTTAACTAGATTGATCTGAAAGAATGTAAAATTTGAGTGGAATGATAAAAGTCAAGAAAGCTTTGAGAAATTGACGAAGATGTTAACGAAAGCTCCTATCTTGATTCAACTTGAATAGGGTAAGGATTTTATAGAATATAGTGATTCTTGACTTAATGGCTTGGGTTGTGTGTTGATGCAATAAAGAAAGGTAGTAACTTAAGCTTCAAGATAGTTAAAGCCATATGAGAGGAATTATCCTACTCATGACTTGGAGCTAGCTACTATTGTATTTGCTTTAAAATTTGGAGACATTATTTGTATGGTGAAAGATGTTACATTTACACAGATCCTAAAAGCTTAAAATATCTTATCACTTAGAAGGAATTGAATTTGAGATAGAGAAGGTAGTTAGAACTGATAAAAGATTATGACTATTTGATTGACTATCACTCGAGGAAAGTGAATGTGGTGGCAGATGCTTTGAGTAGGAAATTCATGGTAACTTTAAAAGCCATGAATGCTAAGTTGCAGTATATGTTAGAAGATGCTATTCTAGCTGAGTTACATATGAAACTAGACTTTCAACATCAGATTAAGAGGATACAGATGAAAGATGAATAGTTGCTTCAGATGGCAAGTAAAGTTAAAGAGGGGAAGGCCATAGGATTTGAAATAATAGAGGATGGATGTCTGTATTACCAAAACAGGTTATGTGTACCTAATACAGATGACCTAAGGTTACAAATATTGAAGGAGGCACATAAACCTCCTTATTCTATGCATCTTGGGAGTATAAAGATGTTTCTAGATTTGAAATCTCAATATTGGTAGCCATGTATAAAAAAAGATGTGGTAGAATATTAGCAAGATGTCTAACCTATCAATAGGTGAAAGCTGAACACCAGGTTCCATTTAGATTACTACATCCTATAGCAATATCAGAATGGAAATGAGAGAGAGTGATAATAGATTTTGTGATAGGTTTACCTATGACTAGAGGTAAATATGATGTTGTATGGGTGATTGTTGATAGGTTAACAAAAATAGCTCACTTTATTCCGGTCAGAATGGATTATTCCTTGGAAAAACTAGATAAGTTGTATATTGATGAAATAGTTAAATTCTACGTGGTACTAGTAACCATTATTTTTTATAGAGATCCTGTTCACTTTCAGGCTTTTGAAGAAACTATAGGAAGCATTAGGCACTAGATTGGCTTACAAGATGGCTTTCATCCTCAGACAGATAAATAGTTAAAAATGGTGATACAGGTACTAGAGGATATGTTATGGGGTTATACCATTAAATTTAAAGGTAGCTAGGAACAGTACTTGTCTTTGACTGAATTAGTTTACAATAACAACTTCCAGTCTAGTTTGGGAATGGCACTTTATAAAGCTTTACATGGTAGACAATGCAGAACTCCTCTATGTTGGAGTGAAGTTAGGGAAAGTAAAATATCGGGTGTTGATCTGATTAGGGATATAGAGGAAAAAGTGAAAGTGGTCAGAGAGAGATTGAAGTCTATAGCTGATAGACATAAATCATATACTGATTTGAAAAGGAGAGAATTAAGTATGCAATAAGTGAGAAGGTGTTTTTAAAGGTATCTCTATGGAAAAAAGTGTTGAGATTCAAGAAAAAGGGGAAATTGAGTCCCGGGTTCATCGGACCGTATGAAATTATAGAGAGAGTTAGATCTCTAGCTTACAGGTTAGCCTTGCTACCTAAGCTACAATAGATTCATGATGTTTTCCATGTTTCAATACACTGTAGTTACAAATCAGATCCTTCACATGTGATTCCGATTACAGACATTAAAATACAACCTGATTTAAGCTATGAAGAAGAGCCAATACAAATTCTAGCTTGTGAGGTGAAACAATTGAGGAACAAGTCCATACCACTTGTTAAAGTGCTATAGAGGCAACATAACACAAAAGAGGCTACATGGGAGCCATAAGAATAAATAAGGGCATAGTACCCTCACCTTTTCATTTCAGGTAATTTTGAGGACAAAATTTTCTTAAGAGGGGAAGAACTATAATGCCTATGCATCAAGGCTCCGTGAATAGTGCCATTGGGTCCAAGGTGCTAGGTCACTTGCAAGAGAATCGAGGTAGTAACACTGGTCACAAAACTTCCAAGGGCTCTAAAATGATGAAATAAGCCAAAATTAAAAATTTAGAGGAACCAATAAATCATTTTAGGTTGTAAACTAGTGATTTGTAAGGTTAAATTGAGTCGGGCTAGAATGACACGGGATGTGCCCGGATAGACCCAAAAATACCATACCCTAAAGGTCAAAAATTTTCTTGAGTCCATTGGTGAAGGAATTTTTGAATTTCGAGGTCGTTTGCAAATTCTCATAATTTTTGGGTTTGGCACGTAAATCAAAGCAGTCTATAAACTGCCTTATTGATGGAATTTGGTTGCAAAATTTTATAGGCATGTAAATGGGACTAAATGAGGAATTTTGAAATAAATGGCATAATTTTTTTGAGGTCCTTATATTTTTTAAAAATTCTCTAAATTTTCTATCAAAATCGAGCCATTTCAAAAGGTTTGGGTGGTCGTGGGACCCACCCGTGACATGTCAACTAGCTTTAGGCCATGTACACTTGTCAAGACACCTTGACACTTGGCCAATTCCACTTATGTTCTTCACTTTTTTCTTTTCCTTTTCCTTATGCTGTTGACGCCACTTAAAAGGAAAATCCACCATTTTTACATCTTTTTTAAGCTTTTTCATCTATTGATGACCAATAAAATTCACTTATACATGTTAGGCATTAAATAGTAAAAGAATAGAGAGCAAATGATGAAGAAATAAATCACGAAAAATCTTAGAAGGGTTAAAGGTTAGAAAATCAAACAAAGGAAAATCAAAGTTTAAAGGTGAGTTTTCTTAGTTTTTTCATGATTTTTCCTAAGGGTTTATAGGTGGTAAATAAGGCCTATGAAGTTAGAATTTTAATTTATGGCGTGTGTCAATTTTTGAGGAATTTTTAATTGGAAACGACGTGAAGATGGGGGCTATGTTTGAAGGCATTTTTATGGACTTTTAAGGGCTTAAATTGGGTGGAATTTCCTCTCTTGTGAGCCAAGGTAAGTGAATTCAATCATTCATTCATTCCATATGAATTTTTATAAGCTACACTTGGAAATTGGATATGGAAATGTAGGTTAGGTTGAGTGTAATGTATAGTTAAATGAAGGGATGGTGATACATAGTCTAATTACATGATGAATGAATGTCTTGGGTATTGATTTGATGAAATAAAATATTAATGATGTTAAAACTCAATGTGGTCGAAAGCTTTAGGGCATACATGTGTATGTGTGTGTGCTAGTTAAGGTAATTTTTAGTGCTAATGTATGATAAGGTGTTGAATTGGGAAGAGTATTATGGTGATTAGATTGATTAGGGTATGTTTAGCATGATTTCCATAGGTGGTTGATAACTAAGGGACATGTATATGTGTGTGTATGAGGCTTAAGTTATAGTTTTAGGGAGTGTGTAAGTAATTGAGTATAATTGGCATGTATATTTAACCTTTGAGATGTTAGACTTAAATGGTGATTGTGTAAAGGTGTGTTGGCCGAGAGGTTGTTTGAGAATATGTCTAGTCTATGGCCTTATACTCTAGGGGAAATGAAAATATATGTTTATAATTGTGCTTATGTTATGAATGAAAGCATGAAGTGTGTTGGTAATTAAGTGAATGTATAATTAAGGACATTAAGAAGCTATGGCCAAAAGCTAGGCCAATGGAATTAGCATAAGAATCATTACAATGTGTACTAAACTTGTGCATGCAATAGGCACCATAAAATGAACCTTTTTATGTCATAATTAGCTTGGTATGATTCAAATAAATATGTGCAATTGGTATGGCATGGAATAGATGTAAAGAATGAGTCTTAAAAAATATAAAAATACTTAGTATATGGACTTGAAATTAGCTTAAAATGAGACATAAACCTAAACTAAAGTGAAAATAGCATGAAAGATAACCTATAGTGTGTTCCTAAAATTGTTATTATGATGTAATTATATGAAATGGCTTGGAAGCCCATTGTGAAGTATTTTAAATGGTATAAATGTAATTGGCTTTGGGGTTATGAATGGATGAAATGAATAGTGAAAGTTACACTGAAAAATGAGGTGAAATAAGCCTTAAACATATTACTGTAAAGTAAGAAAAGGACTTATAACTATTGTAAAATGACCATTACTTGAACCAATAATTCATATAGATAGTAAATGGATAATAAATGGAAATTCAATATGAAATAAAACTTAGCAGTTTATGAATTAAATTTTGGCTATGATAGTGCTTAAAAATACTACTATAAAGTTACCCAGAACTGTCTGGTAGGGCTAATAACTATCTGGGCTAAAAATCGATGGTAAGATAAATTTAATAACTATCTATTTTTGAGTTAATAATATTATAAAAAGTTGATTAGTAAAGAAATAGACATATGTTGAGGTTAAATAGCCCATTAGTTAGACACTCACTAGATGGGTTAATTAGTTAACTTAGAGATTAGCAGCTACTACACTATCTGATTTTTAGGCAGGGCTAGGATAATGGTCAAGTTCCATTATGGGGCCACTGTACTAGTCTATTGGGTAGGCCATTATTTTATTTGCACACTTGGTGCTATTATTTGATTATGCTAGTGCAACGGCATATAAGATGTGAGAAATAGTTAGATATAACTATATGAATTGTTTTTATATAGGTTTAAAATTTGGATAGTCATCCGGATAGCTGTTATGCTGTCGGAGTTTAGAAAAAAATTTTACATGCATGTTACTGGCTAATTATGGTGTAAATAGACTCGTATGACCTTAAGCTAAAGAAATATAAAATCAGAACCAAGTTTTAGAAATTAATGGATTTAAATACAAGGATTTTGGTAAAAGTTAAATGAATGAACCTGAAAGACAATTCTTGGATGGGTGACCTAGTAGGAAGTGCATCACTTATTAGGTTTCTTTGAGAATCCAGTAAGGGGTCACACCAAAAATTCCCAAAATTCCCATTTAAGGGCTTATGAAATCTCAAGCCCAAATTCCAATAATAACTTGGGTTACTATTCACTCGCATAATTGAAAATTTTCAAATAAATATTAGACGACTTTAAAAAATTAAAATTCCTTCACCAATAGACTTATTGGAATTTTTGACCTTTAGGTTATGATATTTTTAGGCCTATTTAGGCACATCCTAGACTGTTCCCAACACGAAGCCAAGTAAGGTCACTATTCACTAGTTCTCAGCCTAAAATGATTTATTGATTTTTTTAAAAGTTTTAATAATTTAAATTTCATCATTTTTGAGCTCATCAAAGTTTTATGGCTAGTATTCGCCCTTTGGTTGTCACACACTATCCCAAATACTAGGGAGGCACTATCTATTCCTCGAGGACTACTATTTATGAAATTGAGATTCACGAGCATCACAACTCTTTCCCTCATAAGAAATTTTGTCCTCTAAATTTACTTAATAAGAACATTGATCAATCTGCCATTGGTTTTATATGTCTCCTAATCTTTATAAATTGGTGAGCCTCAAATTGTCTTACTCTCTTCATTAATAAAGTAATACTTCAAGCTTTATGCTTCTTTTATTCCTAAGGTTCTTATTCTCTTTATCACGTTATTATGCAATCCATTACATTATATATCCATTTGTTCTTCCCTTTTTGTCACTAAAGTTCTTTTTAACTAGATGAGGTGTCCTACCTTTCACTATACTATACCCTATGAGTAATTTTGCTTAGGCCAATTCAATAGTTATCATTTGTTATAATTTCATTTTAGGTTTTAGTACGATTTTCTTAAATTCAATATTTGGAGAAATATTGTATCTAATCCAACTTATTAATAGTTTTTTGAAATTCTTAGCATTCTTCTTCCATTTCTATTCCACATCTCTTGAGAATGAAATTATGTTGAGAAATCTAATTTTTAACTCCCATTTGTTAGTAGATAAGACACTTTTTATCATGGCCATAAATTTTTTGGTATTAGGTCCAATTGTATTCCTATACACCCAAAGCATACTATTTAGATAGTATTATATGTTTTCTTAATGATCCTTTTCTTATCCTCTTTTCTATCTAATCACACAGTACACTACGAGGACATATATATACCTTTGTCTTCTTCGATCCTAATTTCTTCAACCTTTATTATCTTTGATTTAACTCATTCCATACATAAGGCAATTCACTTATAATTAGGCCTTCTCACTAATTCCACTATTGTGGTTTTCATTCACAATCCTACTGACATTACCTTTTAGCCTTGTTTAGACTTTATCATTCCTCTTTATGGTTTTATACTTAATTCTTCATGAAAGGTAAGAAAAATTTCCACAATTTGTGTAGATGCAACACTTCTTGTCATACTATTTAGATTTTATACTTTCAAGATGACATACTTACCATAGGCTTTCTAGCACTTCTAAGTAATTCTCTTAATGTAGTTTAGTGTTATAAAATATGTATTATTACTTCTCCTTCATGTTAGCATCATTTTGGATTCATAATAAAATGCCTCATTGGGTATATCGGAACCCTTTTTCAAGTTTCAGCCTCATTCGAGTAAGTTCTTCAACTAACGCTAACCCTCATTCCATACCTTTCTCGACCCCATTATCTTATTCTATCTCATATCCACTCACAATAGTTACGTTTTAAGAACATTTAGGAAGCATCTTTTAATAACCCTCCTATACTCATTTATCAATCCAAAAATTTTTAAGTCTCTACCATTCTTTTAGGGTTTTCTAGCTCATTGTGGTTCTCCTCATTTACTTCCCCTCTTATGATTTTGAGTAGGGGTTCTATGTTTCCAAACCTCTAATTCCTTTTTTGTATTTCCTTATCTTTTCTTGTGTTCATGTGTCATCTAATTTATTTTTATCTTCTACCTTTATCAACCTATCTTTCCTAAATTGTTTCTCCTAAATTCTCATTCTTTACGACTAATTACTCATTATTCTAGCAATCTCACAAATACAATATATTCTTCACTTCATTATAACTCTAATTCTAATTACGTATAAAGGTATTACCTTTTTCTTCCACTTAGCTTATTCTACTTACTCCACCCCTTATCTCATCTATTTGAATACCATCTCATTCTATAAGTATACCATGTTTGAGCTATGGTTATTCATATGCAATAATGGAAATAATATGCATAATACCATACAAATATGTAAGATGTCAATATGTTGTTAATGTCAAATAATGCATAACCCAGCCCCCTATGTCAAATGCATCAACAAGAAAGAGAGACAACCCTCATCCTTAGGGACATTGATAGCTATCTTGAAAACCTAGATCTATAACCTCTTCTTTCAACTCATTCTACTCACCTTGTCCCTATTATTATGTTTAGACATCTATCACATCTTCTTATTCCACTCTACTACCTTAGAGCTTTCCTATTCACTTTACAAGACCGAATAAGAGACTTCACTTCCTGCAGGTCATTTATCTTTGATATGGCTAAAGCCTAATTTCATTTAACTCTTATAAAAACCAGTATTTACTTATAATTACTAATTAATTATGTTTATGCAATATATACATAATATCATCTCAATAAGATCATATACCCTCTTAGATAAATCTGTAAGTAATAAGCTCGTAATCTCATGTTTCAGGTATATCAATTTTTTAATCAGATAATACAATAAATATCAGGTTACATACATCTTTAGCTATACCTACAGTAATTATGAAGTCATACATCAGTGTTACTAATATAATCATTAAGATGTTACTTGTTCATGTCCCTTTTATTTTCCTTAGACTAATCAAACTGAAGTAGCCTAAAACTTGAACAAAGCCTCACTCCTCGAGTTTTGAAAGATGAGAAAGAAGCTAGAGGAATCTAGGGCCACTCCTTTTTTATTAGCCTAGGAGGTGTAAGTTAGGCACCACAAGGTAGGAGTTGCCACCTAACCAAGTTGGGAAATACCTTGTAGGGCTAAAACTAGAGCGGTTCAAAACCCCACTCTTATTTATACCTCAAATTAATATAGAAATTCGGTTCGAATTTATGATACCATTCCTTTTCTCAAGCGACATTTTGCAATTAAAGTAAATCACACATTCACATAGAAGAAGTTATATAATATATTAACAGAAAAATAAATAGGTGTTTGGAATCAAAATATCATCCATGAAATCGGGCTATTCATTGTTTTAAGAACTTTAGTTCTCGCATGCCAAATTTGGAAAATGGATTTTATTATAGTGACCTTTTATTAAAAATCAGATTATTAGTTTCGGAACTTTTGTTCTCGTATGTTAATTTGGAAAAATGAATTTTATTATGGCGACTTTTATTTAGAAGAATGTCTTGAGAACTTTGGTTCTCAAATATCAATTATAGAAAATAAATGTTATTGTTGTAACTTTTATTAAGAAAAAACCAGAATTATTTATTAAGAAAGAACCAGAATTTACTTTATTAGTAAAACATTAATTTATTGGGCAAAAA
>CANXYI012142912.1:0-12829 GCA_948208565.1 Hura crepitans | reverse complement strand
AGAAACAACCAGAAGAGGAACGGATCGATTACATATCCAAAGGACATTGTAATTTATGCTTAAAAATTTAGAAGCAAATATGCTTGAACATTATTCTAGAGCAGTTGTGTACTTTACCTGGACTATGCATTATGGGACCCGCACAATGCTGTGGAGAGTTTAGGTCAGGATTCTGGGTTTGGTTTAGCCAATAAGAATGAGCAAGCGTTTTATGGATGGGGCAATCAAATAGTGTGCCAGTAGGCGGTCCAAAAAATTGATGAGGAAATACACAAGGCAGCATCTGCTGCGAGGCAGGACGCAGAACAGAATTATCAGACCTTGTTAACTCGACAAATGGATTCTTGGAAGAATCTTGAAGAAAATTAATAGGAAACCCGCTCTGTCGAAGAGGATCGCAATAATATGTGTTTAAATCAGAGAACCTGACTTCAGAATGAGGGAACAATGCTCTTCCTGGATTTTTATAAGGACAAGGGTAAGATCTCACAACCGTATTATCCCAAGAAGGCTCCGAATCAATTTTCTTCACAGATGCCAAAGCGGCGTTTCCCAAGCTGCTTGGAAATTTTCTCTCACCCAAGCTGACATTGATAGAAGTTGCTTTCTGAACATTATTATCTGGTATTCTTGATGCCAACAAAACACCTTCTGTAGAGCTATCATCAGCCGTCAACATCGAGTACCCGGGAAATATCAAGTCTTCCAGTGTAATCAAACTGTCTTCATCAGGCAGACATATTTCATCAATTGCTTTAGATTGCTCAGCAAATCCATTAGCTGAATTTAATTCTAATTTCTGTTCAATTAGGGAATCTAATCCTTTCTTATTATCAACATCAGCGGAGGCTGGCTTTTCTCCTTTGCTCTCCTTCAAGGCAGATTGCTCAACACAGCCAAAGGGTATGGTGTTTTCATTATTCTTTCTAATGAACGTGTCCACCGGCAGGGGAATTATCTCATTGTTAATGGGTGTCGGAAAACCAATATTCCCCAGGAGATCGTGTTTAGTGAGCCCAGCTGCACAGCCTTTTTTGTGGAATTCATTTGTCGAATCTGCTCCTTGTGTGGCTTCAGTAGTTAGATCACTTCCCAGGACTGCAGAATTGGAAAAGTTCAGCTTTGAAGGGGCTGTCGGAGGATCCCTTTCATCTATCCCCTTCTTTGCCAAAGTAAGAGGCTGCTGAGGTAAATCAAAATAGCATGCAGTATTTGATTTTTTGTTCTCCGTATCATAAGCTTGTCCATGGTGATGCTGAATCAAGTGATTTTCAATAACCTCTGATGAAAGAGATTGTCCAATTTCCTTAAGAACCCCTGCAGGCATAATTGATGAACTAGAACTGCATAATTGCTCAAGAACCTTCTCAGTAACAGAATGGACCAAGATATTCTGTGAAATCCCACTTCTTTGAGAAGAAAAACTTCCAGAGTTCCATTCATAAGGAACTTTTTGAGATGCTACATAAACTTCAGGCGCAATTCCACCAGCAGAAAAACTTCTCAACTCGTGTTTGTCAGAATTTTTGCTAGATGCTATATGCACTTCAGATTCATCAGTCTCATCGCCTAGTGTGATGCCACATGCTGGATTTTTCTCTAGAAAACATTGAAAAGTCAATAGCCTTAGATTCTCCTAAAGTAAACAATAAAGAAACTCACAGGAAACTCCTAAGCCAAAATTTATTAAGAAAATACCTTCTTCAATAAACTGATCAACAGAGTTGGAAGAGGATGACATAAAGTTGTCAATCTGATCCATTTTAACATTACGATCCTGCCAGCCAGTAAAAAATGAGGTGTCAGATAAATAGTATGTGATATGCTAGAAATTGATTAGCTTGTCAACTCTGGAAATGTCACTTTCAAGAAGCGGAATTATGATTAAGCTAGCAACAGGAGATTCAACAATGAGACACAATCTGATCCAAGCATTAACAACTGACATCAAGCTGAAACACGGTTCAAAGCTAATACTCATGCAAAAGAGTGTCAGATACAAAAGGATATAAATATTGATATTGAGTCATCTGTTAATTTTCTTGTTTGTGCATAGGAGAAACGGGATCCAAATAGTCAACCTCAATCATTTGGACGAACTTTATTGAGAACTATAATTATCTTCTTGTTTTTCTTCAAGAGTAATTACCTATAGCTTTAAAGGCTATTTTCATGCTAGACTGAGTTGAATTCTGGTAAACAGTTATAGCCTACGCGTCACGTCAGACATTTCCATTTCCAATACCATGCTGCAACGAGCTTTATGAACAAAGAAATAACTGACATATATGAAGTAATAAGCCTCTTGGATTTCCAATAATAATACTATTACCTCTTGTATTGGAGAATTGCTCAAGAAGTTTGTTTCGAAACCCTTCTCAGAAATGTTTGCAGAGATAGGGAATTTTTTTCCACATGCAGCAGCTTCTACGGAAGAATAACACCCAGCAGCATTTGAAGCCAGAGGTACCACAACTTCCATTGATTGATTGCTTTTGTCTGCAATCATCTTATCATTTGTGGAATCATTTGAGTCCAAATTTCCTTTATGCTCTTCCGAAACATTCTTTTCCTTCCTTTCATTAGCTTTATAAGCTTTCTCCAACTCATATGATTCTAGAAAAGTTATACTCTTCTTAGCACTTAGAAGACTTGATACATGCATATGGACAGAATCACAATGAAAAAATTAAACAACCATGACAGTGAACTTACCATTTTGCTTTCGTATTTCTTCTTGCCTCTCCAGACTTGGACAATCAGAAGAACCAGATGGTTTATCAGCATATATATCTTTGCTTTCTCTCCTTGAATGAAGATTCATCTGAAAGAAAAGGGCACCATTAATTTTCACCAGAATGTGAGCCAAAGACAGTACTTACTGCCACCGGAATACATAGTCCTGCGAAGCTACTGAATCTTTGCTACAAGAGCACCATACCCAATGCAATTGTCGCACCTTATAGAGGTGTGGAGGCCGATATGGTGCAACACTTCTGTTGAGCAGGTGATAATTGCTGCCTTGAACCACTGGAGCAGAAACTCCAGTTAGATATCCAGGCTCTCTCAGAATAGCATCCCTTCCCAAAAGTCCACATTCAGGATCCTGCTTTAAATGTTGAGATAGGTTGGTATCCCATCTGCCAGAATCTGCAATAAGATTAGATGATTGAACATTACACATCTAAAAGAGAAAAGCAAGATGTAACCTTCGAAGCCTCGTTTTCATATCCTAAAGATTATGCAATTAAACGCCGCGCATTTGTATGCCAATTGTAGATAATAAGAATGTTAAACCATGCAAATTCCAACTCGACTCATGCAGCATTAGAAATAAGGTGATGATGATGTTGAATCAATTTCAGTTGGTCTTATTCTTCCTGCCATATGTGTAGACACCATAACAGTACTCCCCTTTAAAACCATATTAAATTATTACTACAACTTGAATCAATTCATGTCCAACCAATAATTTTTACTTTTTGGAATGGACAGACAAATTTAACGAATCATTTAGAGATAATTACTAAAATCAAAAAGGAATAATTGACAACAGTGTAAAGTCTTTGAGCGCTAAACTAATTGCTGGAAGATTGTGAGAAACTAATATAAGAATTGTCGAGTTTACCTTGTTTTTCTGGATGACAACCATTAGCTTGAATCCTTGGAGCAGAAACTCCACCTACGCATCCAGACTCTTTCGATAGAGCTCCCTTTCCCAAAATTCCATTTTCAATTGGCAAACATAGAGGTAGCTTGCCATTCGATCTGCCAGACTCTGAATTATGCAAAACATGGTTCAACATCAAATTATTGAAACATCTCAGGATGCATTATTCGGGACACCAAGCAGAAGGAAATGACTCATTTCTAAACTTCAATTTTAACAATCATAGAGCTAATTCAAAATTTCCTAGCTGATTGATGCATATGTCTTTCTTTTTGAGTTAGGATAAAGACCAGCGAATAAAATTGCATCATATCTTTAAAAAATAATGCCTAGTAAAATTTTTACTCTGAAGTTGTCGGAATCGTTCTAAGTTGAAATGGATACAATTGAACAAATTTGCGGAGATCTTTCATGACGGCGAGGAAAATAATGTGCGTAGGTTGATAATTGGCCATTATCTCTGAGCACATACCTGAATCAGTTGATGATGAACCACAAGAAGCATCTTCAGGTTCACTGTTCCAAAATTTAAATTATAACAGAAGTTGAGGTAATGCAGACAAGGCCAGCAAAATGCTATTCGTAACACAACGAGGCCAAAGCAGCAATTATTATACAACTTTACCACAAAACTGATGAATCGAATCCCCTTGGCAACCTCTTGCACCTAGCCAACTCCGCTAAGGACAAAAGAACTTCCCTCTTGTATGAAATGTTTGGCGCTCTGTTCAACAATAACAGATACGAAAGCTATATTCAACAATGCGAAATATGAATGCGATGCAATCTCCTGTTTGATTACGAAGGACAGAGAGTATATCGGAAAAGAAATACAATTAAGAAATTAGCCATTTCCTCTTCTTTCCTTCCATTTTTCTGTGCAATGGAACATTATTTGCTAGCATAATCACGGAAAAGGTTTTGAAGCTTGAAAAGCTAGAGGAATGTGGAAGAAAATGAAATAAGGAAGAAGTAAAATTACTTTCTGTACTCTCGAGCTTCACTATTATCTGATCTTGATTTTGGAGGTGAAAATCGAACCTCGGCTGCAGTGCTCATTTTCTACACAAGAAAGGTACTCTGTGACTTTTCCTTCAAGTCAAAATCCTCAAAAAGACGAGTTGGCATCATTTTTGTTACAAAAATCAAATCAATCACCTACTCATATAACGCATATACCGTGTAAAATTGTGCGTATTAGTGTTCTAGTACTTTGAGCATGAAAATGAACTGAGAATCTAGATATTCACACTGATACACTGACTTGTTTTTCGTGGTTGAATCTAAGTCCGTATTCACTATTCGCTAGAATAACAAGGTGAAAATCAGATTATTTGCCGGTGAGCTTTCAACGTTCTTATTGCGAGAGTTTTCTCGAGAAAGTCGCAGATATTTTTATCTGCATTGTGTTTGGAAAGAGAGAAAATGATGGAAATTTGGTGTATACTACTATATAGACTAGAGAGATTGGAGAGGGTAACTGAAGGACTGTAGCCCAAGGACCAGCGCCGTCCGTGTATGGACTCTGTGAAGCATATATAGGCTCCAGTTGATTTTATTTTCCTTTGAGCGATTATGATCAAATGCGAAAGGTCGCATTAATATCGGGTGTACTTACAGCCATACACTTCTGCCTCCGTCCGATGGAGAAGTTTCAAAGAGATGTTTTGATTCCATAGTCCACACCCCACACCAAATAAATATTGAGAGCAATTCGTAACTAGCATTGCATGATAGGCAAGAATTACATGATTTAAAACAACTATGTAATTTAATATTTAATATATTCTAAATACTTTAATTATTGTAAAAAGAATACTTTTAATAATGATTTTATTAAGGGTGATATTTGATGGGTTTGATTTTTATATTAAATTAAATGATTGAATTTTTTTAAAAATAATTAAATCAATAAAATTTTTTAAAAAATCCAATTAAATAAATCGTACTCTTTATATATAAAAAATATTAAAGTTCTATTATTTTAGTGTTAAACGAGATAATTTTTTAACATTAAAATTGATATCATTTTAAAAATTTAATTAATTTAATTTTTAAAATTTAAATTAAGTAAATTAATTTTTTTTTAAAAATAAATTAAATAAATTAAAATAACTGCTGATTTAATTCTATTTTTTGATCTTGGTTGAATTTTGCATTAACAATTGGGCTTATTGGAAGACTACAAGGATATTCAAGTCGTGTAAGCAAGCGGCCTAACGCCATATGAATGGGTTTTGTTAAGCCCATCTCAAAAAACCAATTTAATTCTCATTTAGCCGGTCCAGAGGGTTCCCTATATAATCGCAGCCTTATGGGTTTAGGGTTCCTGAACTCCTGAAGATAACTTATCTGCTTATCTGCCGCTTTCGCAAGAAATTAAGTGTTTTCCTCGTTTTCTGCTAGCAATCATGGTAATTTTATGGTCCTAGTATCTGCATCACTAACGCTCACGGATGAAAGTGGCTATCTGGTAACCGTTTGATGTATTTTTTTTTTCAGATTATTCCGGAGAAAAACAGGAGGGAGATCTCGAAGTATCTCTTCCAAGGTGCTCTCAGTTCTTATCTACTTGTTCTTTTTAGCTATATCCTTTGATTTCTTGTTTTGATCCTTTTCTAAGCCTAGTAATTGAGAAAATTCGAAGGAAATTTGATGTTTCTTACCTTGCCTTTGCCTAGTGTCTGCCCGAAGACTAAAAATACACATAAACCATATTTAGAGTTCTTGCGTTGGTAAACTACCGTGGTTTTGTTGTTCAAATTGGTTTGCGATTAAGCACATTCTCACTACAAGCTTCAAGCTAGAGAATTAAAATTATAAAGGGAAGAAAATGTACTAGTGAAACTTCAAGGAAAAGAAAAAAAACGCTACAGCCTTCGTTATTTTGTTCAATTATGATTGCTGAGGCCTTGCTTGTTTTTATCTTTTGGTTATTTGCGTAGTTCAATTATAACTAATTGTATCTTTACTCTCTTGTGAATATATAGAGGGTGTTTGCTATGCGAAAAAGGATTTCAACCTTGCAAAGCATCCACACATCGATGTCCCGAATCTGCAGGTGATTAAGCTGATGCAGAGCTTCAAATCGAAAGAGTATGTTCGTGAGACATTTGCTTGGATGCACTATTATTGGTACCTTACTAATGATGGGATCGAGTTTTTGAGGACATACCTCAATCTTCCTTCAGAAATTGTTCCCGCCACGTTGAAGAAATCTGCAAGACCAGCTGGTAGACCAATGGGTGGTCCACCTGGTGACCGTCCCCGGTAATTTAATTTTGACCATTTGCTGCTTTGATGCCAGCGCAAACTTTCACTTTTTCTTGGTTGTTGGAGTCTAATTATTTTGTTTTCTTCATGCAAATGTGTAGTGGTCCACCTCGCTTTGATGGAGACCGTCCAAGATTTGGTGACCGTGATGGTTATCGCGGAGGCCCTCGCAGTGGTGATTTTGGTGGTGACAAGGGAGGTGCTCCTGCTGATTTCCAGCCATCATTCAGGGTAATTTCCTTTTTTTCTTTCTCTTTTCTTTTATGACATTTAGGGTAACACTAGCCTTTTCAATGCCATTTCTTTTTCCTTCCCCTATTATGTTTCTGTCGATGTATTTAAACCTGCTGCCTTCTTTTCATGGGATTTTAGTTGCATATATGAGTAATATTTTCTCGAATGTATATTTGTAGAGAATTATGTGCCAATTTACAGAATTGTGTTTCCTTGCATCTACTTCATTTGATAATCTCTTTCTGGAAAACAGGGTCCTGGTGGGAGGCCCGGCTTTGGTCGTGGAGGTGGTGGTTACGGTGCTTCTCAAACCAGTTCTTCTGGCTTTGCTTGAAGGTCTTTTTGTCCTTTAGGTGATGTAATTTTTTGTCAAGTGTACTAGTTATAAGTGAACAATTGTTCCAATGCGTTCATCCTGGTTTGAGTTGAGCTTATTTTGATTTATGATTTTGTGCTTGTGATTAAATGGAACTTCGTTTTTATAATAGTTATTTCAGTCACTTAGTGAATGTTACTGGAGCTTTGGAAGTGGGTAACTTTCTCAGAGAATAGAAACGGGCAGTTGGAGGGGATTTTGAGTCAGAGATGTGCTCTTTCTAAAGCAGATCCTTTTTTACATTATATTTTCTGTCAATGTAGTTTGTGGAAATGCCAAATGGGCAACAATTCTTTTCATGCTGGAAGCGAAGATTGCTTTGCGGAAGTTGGTTTTATTTAATCATCTCCGTATTAGCTATAACAGATTGCGACTTGTAATTTGGCAAAACCACCATTTCACTAGTAAATTAATTCGAAAATTCAGTTTGGTTGGATGAAGTCTAACACCTTCGATAGCTTAAGCCTGAACCACAAAATGGATTTTTTTCCTTTTTTCAGAAACTCCGAAGTTGAACGAGTTCATTTTATAAGTCATCTTGTCACAATCTTTTCCTTTGGTCAGTGGATTTCGTTAAAAAAAAGAAGAGTACAAAGGTCTGGATGGTTAATTCGCGCGACTTACAGATGGTTATAGCACTAGCCAGCCCTAAGTAACTATTTCGGCCCTTGGTGACCTAAGGTAGTTCCATGGTAAAACGCTTCCCTCGACATAAAAGAACTTGGTACTCATTAGCGGAAGGTAATGCGTTCACCAGCTAGTAATATGGCAGCACAATATTTGTATTAGAAATGCAACAACATAGTACAGAAGATATCTATTGACCACCTATGTAAGACCTCGGTCAGACGAAAAAGCAGACGCACACACAAATTGACTCTCCACGTACAATTAAATAGCCTACACAAACAACGGATCCATTTACGTCAAAATACCAGAACACCAGCCACCGCAGGACTCCTGGACATTTGAGCATTAGGATCCTAATCCACTTCCTCCATTTTGCTTTCCTCGGCGTCATCTTCCTCCAGAGCAGGCATTTCAGCGTCATCACCTGCATTCTCCCCCTCATCAATGCTCAGACCCAATTTCAACATCCTATGAATTCTGGCGGCAAAGGTGTTCGGATCATCAAGGCTGAATCCAGAAGTCAAGAGAGCTGTCTCAAATAGCAGCAAAACAAGGTCCTTCACAGATTTATCATTTTTGTCAGCCTCAGCCCGCTTCCTCAGTTCCTCCATGATACCGTTGTCAGGGTTGATCTCCATGGTCTTCTTGCTGGACATGTAAGAGCTCATGCTGTTGTCTCTCAGTGCCTGAGCCTTCATGATTCTTTCCATGTTAGCGGTCCAGCCATATTCACCCGTCACCAGACAACATGGAGAGTCAACAATTCTGTCAGATACCACCACTTTCTCGACCCTGTCTCCCAATATATCCTTCATAGTTTTGCAAAGGGTTTCAAATGATTTCTTCTTCTCCTCTTTTTTCTTCTTCTCTTCCTCTGTCTCGTCATCCAGCTTTAATCCTTCCTTTGTAGCTGAAACCAATTTCTTTCCGTCATATTCCTTCAATTGCCCAACTGCGTACTCATCAATGGCATCTACCATGAATAAAACCTCATAGCCCTTCTTCTTGAGCCGCTCCAAGAATGGCGAGTTCTCGACCGCCTTCTTGCTCTCGCCAGTAATGTAGTATATATCCTTCTGGCCCTCTTTCATCCTGGTAACATAGTCCTTCAAGCTTGTCATCTCATCGCCGCTCTTGGTTGAGTGGTAGCGGAGCAAGTCTGCCAATTTCGACCTGTTCTGACTGTCCTCATGAATTCCCAATTTCAAGTTCTTAGAGAAAGCCTCGTAGAATTTGTTGTAGTCTTCCTTGTTCTCCGCTATCTCATTGAACATCTCAATACATTTCTTCACTAGGTTCTTCCTGATCACCTTAAGGATTTTGTTCTGCTGAAGCATCTCACGAGAAATGTTAAGAGGCAGATCATCAGAATCAACAACTCCCTTGACGAAGCTAAGGTATTCGGGGATAAGCTCCTCGCAATTGTCCATAATGAAGACCCTCCTCACATAGAGCTTGATGTTGTTCAGCTTCTTGCGGGTGTCAAAGAGATCAAATGGAGCCCTCTTTGGAACAAAAAGTATGGCCTTGAACTCAAGCTGACCCTCAACAGAGAAATGCTTAACAGCCAGGTGATCCTCCCAGTCATTGGTCAAGCTTTTGTAGAAGGAGGCATATTCCTCCTTCGTGATTTCCTCAGGTTTCCGCAGCCAGATGGGCTTTTGCTTGTTGATGAGCTGCCACTCGTGAGAAACCTCCTTGATCTTCTTCTTCTTGGATTTAGTCTCCTTCTCCTCGTCGACTTCTTCAACGTCTCCTTCCTCTTCCTTTTTGGTTTCATCGTCTTCATCATCACTTACCTCCTTCTCGGTTGTTTTCTCAGTCCATAGGTAAATGGGGTAACTGATAAACTCAGAATGCTTTTTCACAAGGTCCTTGATCCTCCTTTCTTCCAAGTATTCAAGCTGCAGGGAATGTTATAACAACCCTTCCATCAGTATCATCCAGAAACTAATGAATTATTGCTGGGAAAAGCTTAAAGCAATCAGTTCTCACCTGGTCCTCCTTTAGGAAGAGAGTAATCTTGGTACCCCTTCCAAGTTGCTCCCCGTTGACGTCTCTTGTGACAGTGAAAGAACCACCTGCTTGTGATTCCCAGATGTACTGCTCATCGTCATTGTGTTTTGTGGTAACAATAACTTTCTCTGCCACAAGGTAGGCAGAGTAGAAACCAACGCCAAATTGACCAATCATGCTAACATCCGCACCAGCTTGCAATGCTTCCATAAATTCCTTGGTTCCTGATCTTGCAATTGTTCCCAAATTGTTCACCAAATCTGTAAAAGAAAAAAAAAATTGCATAAAACCACAAGCCCGTCACTCAAAGGGAGACCATCCTTTCTTTAAGAAGCACCATTTTATGCCTACTAATGCGCTAATATGTTTTCAGTAAACAAAATTTCTTTTACATCTTAATTTTGCTAATCCAAATTTCCAGCCCTATTCAGAATTCGCAATCACATATTTGAACTCTTCACAGGCTAAATGCATCAGTTATAAATTTGGTTTATTCAGGAAAACAGTGCAACTAATGTTATAGCTAAATCAGAAGGATCAATAGTATGGTGGTCAAACCGTTTACCTGCTTTAGTCATGCCGATACCACTGTCAATGATGGAAAGAGTTTTGTTGGCCTTGTCAGGAACCAGCCTAATGAAAAGCTCAGGCTGAGCATCTAGCTTGCTTTTATCCGTCAGGCTCTCAAATCTTATTTTGTCCAAAGCCTATAGATCCCAATAGAAATCACAAACACAATCGGTCTCAGATTTCAACGAGGAAATTCGACAACAATTAACATCAGCCATTCACAAAATGAAAGTGAGCACAGCTAGGCACTTACATCAGAGGCGTTGCTGATAAGCTCACGAAGGAAAATCTCCTTGTTGCTGTAGAAAGTATTGATAATCAAGCTCAAGAGCTGATTGATTTCAGCCTGGAAGGCAAAGGTCTCTGCATCAGCCATCTGCACATCCGCCATTGTCCAAAACTACTTCACGCACCAACACGAAAGCGCTTTAGCAAAGCAAGAGCGAAGGAAAGAAAGCTTGCCAAAGGTAGAAAACTGATTAAAGATTTGATAAGGTGATCGCTAAAAGATTTCTAACTGACAGAGCACGCCATGCTTAAGGTATATATAGAGGAAAATTACAGGGCTTCTAGTCTCTTCTTCGCCGAGATGTCAGCGTTTGGAGCAACGGCAGACGAGTTCTGGATCCTTCCTCGAAAACGATGCCGTTATTATAAGGAATGACCGGTTGCTGATTTTGGTCTAGACGGTGACGTCAGCGCCGTCTGTCGTATCATTTTATCATTTGAGACATTTTCTGTTAAAATGTCGCGAAGGTTCGATTAATTTATCACGTCTGGAATGTTCTTTCTTAGTAACCGTTTCCTCCTGACGAGGATTTCGCACGTGCTGGCAATGGTACATGCTTGTGTAGAGAGATTATTAGCGTCACCGTGTTCTACAAAATATTCCAGTCTAAGTTAATCCGATACGAAATTTAATTAAATCTCTACTCCGAATCGAACCATCCAAAGTAGACTTTAAGATCCGATACAAACTTGAGAAAAATCCTACCTTATTTTTCTAAAATAAAGAAAAAAACATTCTTATGGGATGAATAATCTTGGGAGCAAGTTCAAGGGTGAGCAGAAGGATTTGAAGTAGACATAGTATTGAATCCTGACTAATTATGGTGAGTTTTTCATCATATATTATGGTAAAAATAATATGTTGAAAAAACGTTAAACTGATAAAACAATTTACTATAACTATTACTCGTGACGTTTTTTAAATTACATTTTAACTATTATTTTAACCAATTTTCAGTTTATACGGTAATATCTTACTAATTTATTACATGAATTGCTCTCATGCATAGGTAAAAAATTTCTTAAAAATTAACTTTTTAACCCGGCTGGTTGTTCTTATTCTACATCTTTTAGCACTACAATATGCATGGACTATTTCACATTGTATTAGGATTATTACAAAAAGAAAAAGGATGATGGTCGTTTCCCCCACTGAAAAAATTTAACGTACAATAATAATTTATTAAAGCAACAAAGTGTAATATTTATAGGTTGCAAATCAACAAATAAAGAGATCACGTTTTTGTCGGTTCAGTTAACTTCTTTGTGGGCTGGACTTCTCCAGTAGAACAAACGGGCCGTCTGGGCTTGAAAACTGTGGCCGGACTTAGGGCGAGAAGAATGTTAGGCCCATTACTGGTGTAGTACATATTCGTTTCAGATACGGTGGCATGAGAAACTACAAACTAGTCAAACTAATTAACTAACCAACCGTCCTCCCAGCTCTGCTGCTTCAGCAAGCCATCGTCTGTCAGTTTCTCTACAGAGTTTTGTCTTTGATTTCCATCTAGGAATCTGAATTGAACCCATCTTTCATGCGTACCAAACCGCACAATAAGAGATCCAGCAAACCATCAATCTCTAAACCCGACATTGCCATGAAATCTTCTCATAGCGGCAGGAGAATTCCCCTGTTTGTTCTATCAGTTACTGTCTTCGGTGTAATTGCTCTCTTGGGCATTTCATTCATCATGCCGGTCAGCATATGGTCTGGTAATCAATCCCCACAACTTTACACAATTGAAGTGCTCAACGAGTTCCCTCACGACCCC
>CANXYI012142759.1:0-13100 GCA_948208565.1 Hura crepitans | reverse complement strand
GGCTCTGATACCATGAAGAATTCTACAAAAGATTTTATTCATTCACTTTTGTGATTTTACAGTGTATATACAGACATTTATACTTGATTTATCAACCTAACTAGGTATGTTTTGAAGAAAAATCAATCTTCACAAATTAGCTAATTATACACTGCAATCAAAGGCCTAAAAATATGCCTGAATTAAATCAATCAATATTATCTTTCTATTTTTTTTGAAAATATTAGATATTAAATTATAAAAATAAAAATATATTAAATTATTAATTAAATTTAGTTGGCATAATTAATTTTAATAAAATAGAGAAAAAGCATAATTATTATTATAAATTATTTTTGATAAACTAACAATTATAATAATCAGGATATTTTAGTCAATTGTCCTTTTAATTATATAGTATGATACAAGCAAATCAAACAAGATATTGTTACAAAAGATTGAAATAATATACAGTTTTCTTAAACATTGTATCTATAAAATTGCATGTTACGATACAATATAATAGCATACAATGCATTATAAAATAGTGGGATATAGCAATCCAACATGGTGTAACCTAATTGTTACTGTTATAGGAATATTTAAAGACTTTAGACAGTTTTTTTAGTGATTTTAGGATTCCTAAATTAGTGATTTAATTCTAGCAAAAAATAATATTTTTCTAAACATTAATTTTACAAAAACAAAAAAATTTATTTTTCTTTTCTTTTCTTTTTTTTCTTCTCATTCTCTCTACTTTTCTAAACATTAATTTTACAAAAACAAAAAAAGTGCAAATTTTATTTTTTAAATAGAGCTCTATATTTCTCTTAGTTATTAAAATAAAATTCATAAACACAAACAATAAAAAGTTAATTTTTTACAACTATTGATCGAGAAAGGAGGAGAAAAAAAGGAAAATGAGCCATACAAATTGGTAAAGAAGATGAGGAAAGAGAGAAAAAGAAAAATAAAAAAAAATTCATTTTTATAATGCTGTAAATTAAAAAAAAAAAGAAAGCGATACCAAGAGAGAAAGTGGTAAAAGATGAAGAAAAAAAGGGAGAAAGAGAAAAATTGTTATTTATATTGTTTTTATTTTTTTCCATTTTTGTATTATTTTGAAATATCATTTTACTAGTAAACCTATTATAACAAGCTATTGAATTTTCTTATTAGAGTGATTTTTTTATTACAAATTGAAATTAAAGAACTTAATTGTTACAAAGGATAAGTTAAGGGACTTATTATGCAAATTATCCATTATTTTATTGATAAACCTATTATAGCTGGTCATTGAATTTTTTGTTACATTAATTAAATTTGATTGATTTTTCCATTATAAATTAAAATTGAGGAACTTACTTGTTATAAGGGTATAAGTTAAGGGACTTATTATTCAAATTACATGTTTGCTTTTGATATATTCCCATATCAATTGATTCACCAATTCCAGCTTGTAGCTTATGATTACTCTCAATAAGACATTATGCTAGTTTGCAACCCATCATGCCAGTTTCTTCTAAGAGATCGAGAACATACTTCCTTTGAGAAATGAAGATCCCTTTGCTTAATCTAGCAACTTTAATTCCCAAGAAGCATTATAGTTTTCCTAGATCCTTGATTTCAAATTCTTGTCCTAGAAGTCCTTTTAATCAAGCCATTTCTTCCTTGTCATCTCCTGTCATGACTATATCATCAACATATACTATGAAAAGAATAATCTTACCCTTATTATGTTTAAAAAATAAGGTATAATCAGTATTGCTATGATGATAGCCAAAATAAATCATGGCTCTACTTGCAACATCCCTACCAGAACATAACCGGGATGTCTTAAGGGAGGTTACCAACAACCTAACTTAGAATCTATGACCACTCCTTAAAGAAAAAGGGGCAAACTTTTCTCCCCTGTATTAGCATTAAAATCACACATGTTGATGGGTCATCAAACCATGCACAACTATTTAGCATACATGTCTATTGAACACTGTAATTATAAGGTTCTCATGCCTTATAATAACACAAGAACACAACAAAACACCCTTTACTAAGTGAATAGTGTTAACTAAGGGCTTTCTTGCCTGGATAGCCATTACGAGCCCATTTAGCAAACTGCTCCACTCGAACCTATTTATGAATACACAATCTTTCACAAGTATAGAGATCCTATACATGCATTCATTTCCAACCCAAAGAACCAAAATGGAGCCTAAAGGTACCTTTTATATACATGATACAAAACTAGGAACATATATATTCATACTCTTTTGTACATGCCATTTATATAATAAATGATTACATTTGGAAAGAAAATATGTACAAAAACCCAAAAAGTAGCCTCTATCTTGAACCTTAATGCTTGACTTATGAACACCTAGTTAAAAGCTATATATCAACATTTGTTTCTTCTTAGCTTTAAGAAACCTGTGCAAGGTAAAAGCCCACCACTCTAAGCAAACGTGCTTAGTAGTAGTCCACTATATCCATATCTCAAAATTTAGCAAGCAATGATACAATAATACATAATATCTCAAAATGAAAACATGGAAACAATATATGATCTTATACTACACGGGTGTAAGCTATAACTTTATAAATGTCATCCACTTTTTATATGTAACTCTCCTGGGGTTACCCTTTACCTGTATAAACTCTACATAGTTGCACTTAATGCTTTTGACTGTGTGGCTAGGTGAAGTTGTGTTGAATTCAACTCATACACATACTTCACACGACTCTAATGGGCATAGTAATATATTCCCTTTCATCTTGAACTTTAGTTCTAGTAACTAACAACCAATATGAACTTTGGCAACCATTTATCACATGAACATCAATTGTCACCACTTAACCACATACAAGTTTCGTTAAGTTGTCATTCATAAATTAATTCTTATCCATATCAACTAAATTTCTATGGTAAACATGTTAGTTTCATGTTAGACTTTGATATTTTGATGTTAGTTAGAGCCTTGGGTAACATTCTTCTAAAATGATCCTGAGGAAAGATAAATGAGTACATTGTACATGAAACATGAAACATAGGACAAGGGTGGGCCATACCCAACCATGCTATAACTTGTGGGCAAAGCCAAAAATGTGTAACCTATAGTCGTAGCCAAGCATTATAATCATGCTTACTCATGTAGCACTAGGTGTCAAATATCATCATCAGTAGATCTGCATAAAACCCTCTTTGGCATACCAAAGCTATACTATCTTGGATTCTGTAAAGGTTTACCATAGGCTCTTGTTAAATGTTTAGGTGCATTAAGTTTTATACATCGAATTTTACTCCAGGTGTCTTCCTCTCTTTATACATGTTTGTGACATTTCATAATTTAGTAGCCATGTCTTTTAGTAATTTATGCTTAAAGCTACGTACTCGAGCCTTATTAACCAAGTATGCCTTTAATAAAACTCTATTATGTCTATAAAATTGTGAACATATGCATTTAGTGACTCATGTTTAAGCTTGATATGTTCCATATAGCTTAGCATTACCATTTAGTGGTATTCTACTCAGATATACATTGCTCTTGAGTTCATTATTAAGTCTTCATTAACATTTCGAAGCAATCACACATATTATAGCTCGTAGCACCATCCACACATGAGACAATCATCTAGTTTTACCTAGTGCATGAATCTAGTCTAACTAATGCATGCAACTACTTAGACATGAGCAATTCCTAATGTATGGGATGCTTGATGCATAAAAACCCATGATGTAACACTCGGATACATAACTTATCCTTGAAAGACTTTACTTTAGTAAACAAGCTTTAAATTCATAGACATAAAGTCATAAAAGTTAAGGAGATTAGGAAATAAAGGAGTACGTACTTTGCAACTTCCTTAGAAACTCTCAGCTTCTCTTTCTCATGGTTTGTCCTTCTCCTTGCCCTTTAGTTGGCTTGAGCCTTCCTCATTCCCTACATATGTCACCAAGTTTTATTCTTAGCTTTGCATTTTTACTTTATCTATAAATACATATAATAAACATAGCTACAAAGGAACATAAAAACTCATATGACTTGGCCATGGAACCACCCTGCCCCTCTTTGTACTATAGAATTGCTTTACTACGAAAATAGTCCACTCACACCCTTTTTACCTATGAAGGGCTCTCCCACCTTACATTTACATTTGGTCCTCTAACTCTTATTAACTACTACATCATAAAACCTTTCTGCACATAAAAATTAAGGCCTAGGTTCCTCACAAACTCTCCTTTATTGACGAAACTACCGTTGTTGATTCCCAATGGTTTTAAACATCCATTCCATACCTCCCTTCTTTCTATAAGTCCTTTTATAGTCTTCCGTTCAACCTCTCTTTGAGGGCTGCCCCCGCTATAGAATTCGCTTCTATAGTAGTGACTTAGCTATTGTTCCTCCATCACTGGTTCTACTTCACTTAACTATATTAACCCTCAATTGTCCATACATTAGCAACTAGTTCCAATCAAATTCCCATAGATTTTAGAGAGTTATACAATGAAAATTGAGAACAACTCACTTGTTGCCCCTTGTTTGTCGAGCTACCACTGCAATCCCAGTACACCCCTGAACTGTAGAGGAGAAGCAGTTATTTTTTAGGTAGTAACAGCTTGTCGTGTAAGCTGCTAACTTGGGGGAACCCTTCCTCCTTATTATTGCCCCTTATTTCTCTATGATTCCTCTCAAATTCCTGACCAGCTACTGCTCCTCTTTTCAGTCTTTCCATTTACTAAATATTCTAACCTCTTCCTCCTTAAATTTTCGCTTAGCCAGTCGGTCCCTATTGCTTTCCCCATCAACCCTTTTTTTGTCAATTATTTGAATTTTATTTCTTTTGCTTTTGGTCACTTACAGTAGTCAGATTAAGCTTGGAAGCAATCGACACTTAAGTCAGTTTTGATGGGAAACTTCTCAGTTTTGATGGGAAACTTCCCTTAGGCCCTCTTTCTTTTCTCCTTTTGCAAATATATCCTTCTAGCATGAGTCCTTTATTCTCTTTCTTTTCCTTTTTACCCCTCTTTTGATTGTTTTATTGTTATTGGTATTTTAATTGGTTGCCAACAAATCCCTTAACTCCTTCCTCTTTTATGCCCTTTGAATTAAATCCTTATTTTAAGTTCCCCACTAGAATTTTTTGAAAA
The DNA here is from genome assembly GCA_948208565.1 of Hura crepitans. Lineage (NCBI taxonomy): Eukaryota > Viridiplantae > Streptophyta > Magnoliopsida > Malpighiales > Euphorbiaceae > Hura > Hura crepitans. The sequence goes on along the minus strand of CANXYI012142759.1, from coordinate 7,975 downwards.
TTCCCGTACTTACTGAGCACCCATGGAAAAATAGTTTACGTGGCTCCCTACTTAGGCATTTAACTAGCATCCCATTTTAGATATTATATTGCTACATCTGTCAAACCATGCTCTAGGAGATTGCTTTAGTCAATACGAGGCCTTGTTCAATCTGCATACTTTTCCTTTTGTCTTCTCATCATGAAATCCTAAAGGACCTCTATATATACTTCTTCTAAATCTCTATAGAGAAAAGCATTCTCTATATCAAAATTTTCTAAATCCCAATCAAGGTTTGTTGCATAAGATAGGAGGATTCTAATTGTGTTCATTTTAGCAATAGGTGCAAACATCTCTTGATAATCTAGCCTATAAGTCTAAGTGAACCCATTAGCCACCAATCTAGCCTTGAACCTTTCGATCGAACCATCAGCTTTGTGTTTTGCAATAAATACCCACTTACAGTCAACTAGTTTCTTTCTAGGTGAGGAAGTGATAAGTTCTTAGGTAGAATTTTTTGTCATTGCCTTCATTTCTTCAACAGTTGTTACTTTCTACCTTGGATCTTTAAAGGCTTCCTTCCAATCTTGTATAGTAGACACAGAGGAAATAGATAAGGTAAAATTTTTGTAGGAAGGGGACATACGAAACAAAGTTAGATAGAGAATGTTTAGTATAGGTCTTAACTCTTTTTCATTTAGGCAATAGGTTTGTCTAAATCAGTAGAAGTAATAGGTGTAGACATTGGGCTCGATGACTTCCATGTTCGGATTGCCTAATGATGAATAAAGACAAAAAGTTTTGATGAATAAGAATGCTGTTATAAGCCTCAAGAAAAATAGTTAATTTTTGATTATGGACTTTTACCTAGCCCAAATAAGCTTGTGGTGTGATAAAAAATGTGAAAAAAATAGGCATCTGTAGTGGGTTAAGGGCTCGGGCCTATTGATACCCATTACTGATGCCAAAGGGGTTTAAAAAATTAATTAAAAAATAAAGTTTTATTTCCACTGTTTTGGGGCAAAACAACATTGTTTTGTCGCCCAAAACAGTTATTTTCAACTCCTAATATGGCGTCATTTCATACATTTGAGTCTCGAAAAAAATTCCTAAATAGATAAATGAAAATAGTCATTTTAAAGGTGAAAACGGCTGTTTTGGCCTCAAAGATGCCCATTTTCCTCAGGCCAAAAGGACCATTTTCATTTTCAATTGTCATGTATTCAAGTCAAACTCTGTACCAATCTAAAAGGTTGACTTTTCTTGATAAGTGCATGTCAAAAAAATGCAAAAAACACTTTCTAATCTCCTTTTTCTAATTTTTAGAGTTTGTTTTAAAAGTTTTTTTGCCTATTTTCTCTCGAGTTCATTCGTAAAGGCAATTATATACAGTGGGTCAGCTGCTCCTTTTATTTCTTTCTTTTATCCATCTACCAATTATATGTACTAACTTAGTATCTATTTATTCTTATTATTGTTGTATTTATTTGATTATTTATTTTATTATATTCATTGATTATTCTGTTCATCATTTTATTTTATTATCTAACCTCGTGTTTTTGTTTTGATTGGAGTTGTATGAAATCTATTAGGGGTTTCATTTAATCTGTTCTTTTCTTTTGTCAAACATCTGGTGAAGTTGATCTTTTTGGTTGTTTTTATCCCTTTATTATCTGATTTTTATTTATTTTTTATTTTGTCTAATTTTTATTTTCTTTTTAATTTTCTCTTTTCATTTTTATTTATTTCTGTTCTTTTTTTTTCGGTTAAATTGTATTTTAGGCAATTTCAATGTAATTTTACTTTCATCTTATTAGAATGTATTTTAGGTAATTTTCATATAATTTTTATTTCTTTTTTTTTTGTTAGAATGTATTTTAAGGAATTGGCATGTAAATTAAATTTCATTATGATTATTTTCTTTTATATTCCGTGAATGTTGTAATAAGTAAAAAATAAATTTTGCATGTTGAAAAAGTAACCAAATCATTTTATACCTAATTAATTGGTATTTTTTTTAATAAAATGGATTTTAATTTTTCCTTAATAAAAGTCACAATAATAAAACTTATTTTCTAAAAATCGATACATGAGAACTAAAGTTCTCAAAATAATCAATTACCTATTCTTCTGTATGATTTTCTTTAATTCAAAGAATTTTATTTATTTTTGTAAGCATGTTTTATTATTCCTTATATGAATATATGATTTATTTTAATCTTGAAAGCTAATTAAGAAAAATGATAAAATTATAAATTTAATTTGAAATTTCGTATTAATTTGAGGTATAAATAAGAGTAGGGTTCTGAATCGTTCTGGTTTTGGCCCTATAAGGTATTTCCTAACTTTTGTTGGGTGGCATCTCCTACCTTGTGATGCCTAGCTCGCTCTTTCTAGGCTAGTCAAATTAAAATGACTTAGGATTCTTCTAATTTCCTTCTTGTTCTTTGAGACTCCAGAGGTGAAATTTAAGTCGAGTCTTTGGTTATTTCAGTTTGACCAGCCTCGAAAAGGAAGTGAGGCAAACAATGGTGACTCCACTAGGAATACTATGAGACCATACTCTGAAAGTACCTCAAATAAATATGAAATTTTGTATTTTGAATTTAGAACATTATCTTTTATCAAAACTACATTTCATCTTAAAGCTTTAGAATAAGTTAGGCGTCCCTTTTTACCTTGATGTCATTTCAAAGCATTAACCCATTTTCATTCAATTTGAGAGATTGTTAGAGGTGGCATTAAATCTAAGCCTTATACCTATAAGGTATATGAAATGGTAAACCAATCGATCATATGCTCATAATAAGAAAGACCCATTATGGAGGGACTATGCTTGGATGACTACAATTTGCGCGATTTAATTGTGAGCTTTTGTAATGACCAATAGCAACTTCTCTTAGGTTTCTTAGTTAATGATGCATCGTGTGCTATGTGGGTTAATACATGTGAAATATGGCTTAATCTTTACAAACCATTAGGCCTTTTTAACTGGAATGGGCTAGACCTTGCATTTTGGTTTGATTATACATATCCAACATATATCAGTCAAATACCTTGCATGCATTCTTTCAAACATGAAAGAAATAATGTTCAACTATCTGTTGTTCATAATTTGAATTTGTTGGGGCCCTTGATGTCCCACAGGTAAGTCTTTCAAGGAAAAAACACATTAACCTCGTGTGTGGGAAGTGATAAGGGTGGAAGGCTCTTGCTTGTGTTGTTGTACACATTAACATGTATATTCATTTCATGCATTTTTGCATTTCATTCATCATTTTTAACCCTCTTTCTTGTAGCCATCATAGATCTTCCAGCCACATGGGTACATGGGTTAGATGGAAGAATAACCCAATAAGAGCTTATCCTTATTACTTGCAACCAAACATATATGGCAAGATAAGGAGAAAATAGTTCTTCCACTTAAGATTTTAAAGCCAGAATGGTCCAAAGATTTGAAGAGTTTCAAAGAAGAATTTTGTCCATTATTTCGAGGGCAATTGCTAGAGTTGCTCCTACTTCTAGTTCACCACCGTCTGCTGAGGCAATAGCAACTACACCTATCGAAAAGACCACTGTTACTTCTGGGGAAATTTGCACAAAGAAAGAATCTATTGATTCAGGTGAAAAGGCAAGAGAAACTGAATGCTTCAACCTAGAACTTAATTTCTATGAGGACTTTAAGGATGAAGCTAGGAAGAAGACTGCTCCCCAAAGATTTGAAGATGTTACTATGAAGAAAGTAAAAGATAAAATAGAGGTGATAGCTAAGCTTATCATCATGGGCAAAGGGTTAGACTCAGATGAACTTACTCTAAAATCTGAGGAGATATTGCCCTTTAAATTCAAGATGCCAAAGCTACCTAAGTTCGATGGGACAACAGATCTAAAGGCCCAAATTAACCAGTACACTACATTCATGTGGGGCATAAAACTAAGCACGAAATAGAAGATATCTTACTTCAGCCTTACATTGTAAGAAAGAGCGATTGATTGGTACCATAGGTTAGAGATGAACGTTAAAGAAGATTAGGGTCAGATCATTAAGGCTTTTATCAACCAATATGGCTGCAGCACATATATGGAGGTTACCATGAAAGATCTCAAATTGCTTAAGTAAAAGCCTAATGAAACCATTATAAAGTACTTGACAAGATAGAGTTCTAAAGTTCTAGAAATAAGGAGGAAGCCAAAAATATAAGATCATATTCTTATATTTATCAAGAATGCTATCCCATACTTAAAGGATAGGTTAAAAACAAAAGGGCTTAAGGACTGGGAATTGCTGAAGGATATAGCAATTGATTTAAAAGAAGAACATGTTGAGCAGAAGAACTTAATGGGGTTCAACAATAGAAAGAATATGAATAATAGAGCTATAGGTGGAACTAGTTACAGTGGGACTGATAAAACTATTAAAGTGTATACTATAACAAGACATTACTCAAATTTGACAAATCATTGTCTTGGTGCCTAAAACATTTCTAATTAACTACCTAAGTAAGAAGTTTCTTCCTTATAAGGCTAAATACATGGAAGTGGAAAAATTTTGTTTGGCAATGGTATAGGCTTCGAAGAAATTGAGACACTATTTCCAATCATATTCAATACAGGTAGTATCCAAACACAATCCTTTAAGATATCTTTAGTTGGCTCTATCTTTGGTAAGGAGGATGAGTAAATGACTTCTTTTGCTCTAAAAGTTTGATATTCAGTACGTAACATAGAAGACCTTAAAATGGCATAGAGTTGCAGAGTTCTTGGCTAGTCATCCACTTGAAGGTGAAACAATAGAGTTCGAATTCCCATATAAGCATCTAAACTCGATTATAGTTTAAGGTTGGTAGATGTATTTTTATGGGGCAATAAACAACTAAGGAGTAGGGGTATGAGTAATTTTAATAACTCCTTAAAGAGAGAAATTGCCATTGGCTAGAAAGTTGAGATACAAAGTTACAAATAACATGGCAGAATATCAAGCTTGCATATTCGAGCTCGAGTCATTATTAGCTCTCAGTGTTAAGATAGTTGAGGTATTCAAGGATTCATCTTTGGTAGTATATCAAACCAATAAAGAATAGACCATTTGGGAAGAGAAGTTAATGCCTTATGCAGAGTATTTGAGATCCATTAGTAGATAGTTCGAGATATGCACCTTTCACTATGTTCCTAGAGGTGAGAATCAGCTAGCAATTGCATTAGCCACCCTGGTCTCTATGTGAGATAATCTAAAAGGGATAGTTATAAAACCAGTGCTTATCTCCAGTTCAAAAAAGCCATGTTATGAGACAAAGCAGATAATAGGGGTAGAACAGGAAAAAGATAAGACGTGGTTTTATGACATCTAGAACTACCTATAGAAAGAAGCCTTTCCTAAAGAAGCTACAAATAGAGATAAGAGGGTATTAAGGAAGTTGTCAACTTAGTTCATCAATGTACGCAGGATCTTATATAGAAGGCAAGTAGATGGTCTTCAACTCTATTGGTTGGAAAAGAAAAAAGTGAAGAGGATTATGGAACATATATATGCAGAGTCTTGTGGCACACATATGAATGGTTTAGAGTTAGCCAAAAGGATCATGCGCTAAGGGTTCTTTTGGCTCACTATGAACCATGATTGTTCTAAGTATGTGCAGAAGTGTCATAAATGCTAGTAATGTATAGACTTAAGACATGTGCCAGTATCACAACTACACAATGTATCATCTCCTTGGCCATTTGTTGCATGGGGGATAGATATAATCAGAGAGATACATCCGATAGCCTCAAATGGGCATCATTTCATTATGGTAGCCATTGACTATTTCTCGAAGTGGGTTGAAGTAGAATCCTTTAAGAAGTTGTGAGTAAAAGAGATGGCTAAGTTACTAGAAAAGAATCTAATTTGTAGATATGGGGTTCGACACCACATAGTTTCAGACAATGATGTCCAATTTTAGGCTGAGATAAAGGCATTGTTAGAGAAGTATAAGATATAACACCATAAATCCTCTCTTTATAGACCACAAGCCAATGAAGCAGTCAAAGTGGTGAACAAGAATGTTAAGAAGATCCTAGCTAAGATAGTTGTAACTTACAGGGATTGTGCTGCTAGACTTTCGTTTGCTCTTTGGGGATATAGGACAATTATCTAGACTTCAATGGGTGCTATTCCATTTTCCTTGATATATGGGACAGATGTCATACTACCGGTAGAGATGAAACTATAGTCATTAAGAGTGGCAGTAGAAGTAGAGATTCCTGAAGTAGCTTGGGTATAACAGAGGTTCTAACAATTGAACTTGTTAGAAAAAAAGTGGTTGAGAGCTAATTATCACAATCAAATTTATCAAAAAAGGATGGCATCTTTGGCAAAAAGGTGAAAAATCACAAGCTGAAGGAAAGGGGACTAGTTCTCAAATAGATAAGGCTAGGCCTGACCAATTCGAGGGGTAAGTTCAAACCAAGCTGGGAAGGACCATTCATCCTTAAGCAATTATTGCAAAATGGCACTACAATCCTTATAGATTGTGATAGAAATGAGTTTGAGGAGTCTATAAATATGGATAAATTAAAATGATTCTATGGCTAAAGACAAATAAAAGAGAAAAATAGCCCTGCGGATCAAAAACCAAAAAACGATAACCTTGCTAAAAGCAGGCACCTCAATAGGGTGAAAATCGAAAAAGGCATCCTATGTAATAATTAAAGGTTGAGAGAAAACAATCAATTAAGAAAACCCATAAGGGCTGATTGATGATAAGAGTTTGAGATGTAATTAAGATATACCTTAATTAAATGAGAAAATATATTGTTGCATTAATGTCATGTTGTGATTATCATAAAATGCCAATATGATGCAAGTAGATAGGACCACTTTAATAAGCTTAATTGAGCATCTTATAGACTATAGTAATAGAGATGTTAAATTATTTTGTATACAAGTTCAGAAAAGTAATAATAAGTACATTTTCATATCTTCTGTCTCTTATTACTATTCTTACCCTCCATATTTAGCCAATGGGTTCAGTTGTCTCTGGAAGAGCTTGTCACCCATTCTTTGTATAGATAAAAAAAAATTCGAAAGTTGCAAGTAGCCTTAAGAGTAATGTTAGCCTTTAGAGGTAAATGCTTCTATAGGTCATGACAACTAACAACAAAGGTGACTAACAAGGCTCCCCCTCTGGAAGACAGAGGATGAGTAACGATGCCTTGGGTTTCACCAAACTGTCTCACACAACGATCAAGAATGCAGAATGTGACCTGGTACAAACTAGCTAGGGGAATGTAGCCCGATGCACCACTACATCACACATATTGTAAAGGAATTCCAGGGCATTTAAAACTTATGCTATCGTCATTTATGGCACATAACTAAAGTGCTTATTGCTCAACATTTGCCAAATGGCATGTGATGGCATGAGGCAATAGATGCTTCACACTATAGGACCCAAGAAAATGAAAGGGAGGATTATCCAACAAGCGAAGCTTCTCCAGTAACCAAACCTAAAAAAAAGTTGTTAGGAATGAAAAGTTAAAGTGAGGATAAGGTGAAAACCCATTAAGGGCAGTCTATCCTTAAAAAGTCTGTTAGAAATGAAAACTTAAAAAGGCTTTCTAAGTAAAAGGTAGACTAGAGAATAAGGTGAAAAACCCCTTAGGGAGCTATCTATTATAAGAAAAATCTAAAGTAGAAGCAGGCTCTCACGAAAAAAATTAGCTTCTTCCAATTGTATAGCATCTAGGCCTAAAATAGTCTCAACAAGGATCAGAGGTAAATGATTCAAGCCCTTTGTCATGTCATTTATCATACTAAATAGCTAATAATCTCTAAAATGTCCTTCAGAAGTAACTATGAGATACTTAGAGAAAAAAAGGAATAAGTATACACCTGTTCAAAGGGACGGGATGTTTGTGTAACCGTTAGCATATTCTGTGTAACCTTTAGCATAGGCCAACAAAGCATTAAGAGAAACTAGTTCTCTCCATGGGACCCATTTAGCTACTAGAGAAGAAA
>CANXYI012142722.1:0-10565 GCA_948208565.1 Hura crepitans | reverse complement strand
ATTATGCTATTGGATTTTTGATAAGAGGATTTTCAAACATGGAAAGTAACTAGTTTTTGAAAAATTTTTGTAAACTCATATTTTTAAAAAGATGAACATTTTTTAATAATTTTTTAATTATGTTTTAAAAAGGGATAACTTGTTATGAGTTCAATAATGCATTTGTGTGCACATTTGTTATTCGATTTTGACAACTGGATCGGGTAAGGGGTGTCACATGTGGTGGTATCAGAGCTTTGATTTAGGCATTCCTAAGAAATATATGAGTGTTTTAAGTTAAGTTTATACATCATAAAATTTATGATATCAAGGCTTATGGATTTTTCTTTTACCTATGGATAAGATGAGCGATCACACACTTCTCCCTAATGAGGAAGTTGAGAGTCAGGCTTTTATGTCTGTGGGATCAAAGTTTGATAGGGTTGTATCCATATCTAGTAGTGAGATGAGGTAAGTATCTTTTATAACTCTAGTGTTGCTAGTGTTTTAACAAGAGATGCTATAGCTCTTGAGATAGGTTACAAATATTGCCACAACACCAGCATAGCAGCTAGAGGTTCCTTTAACTCTCTAGAAACCTACCTTGAGAGAGTTAAGAAGATGGGAGCCAAGGATTTTAAGGGAGAAGGCATTATAAAGCTTGGGAAGGTAGAGTATTAGTTGGACCATACAAAAAGATTATGAAGCAGATGCGATGCACTCCAAAAGAGAAAGTGATATGTGCCATATCTTTACTCTAAGAAGAAGCATCTAAGTGGTTGGAAAACCTGACAGAGCATAAACCAGAGGAAGAATTGACTTGGGACTTTTTCTTGATAGAGTTCCATAAAAAGTACATTATAGAAGATTATATTGATGATAGGAGATAGTAGTTCATGGATCTTAAGCAAAGGTAGAATTCTATTGGAGAGTACTAAAGGGACATTGCTATGTTGAGCTAGTATGCCAAGGGCACTATATCTATAGAAGTTGATAAATGCAAGAGACTTGAGAAGGGATTGCATAAGTCATAGGTAGTTCCTATAAAGATCAAAGACTTATTCGAGCTAGTATTTGTTTGCAAATCTATTGAGGGAGAAAAAAAGAGAGAGTTCTATTAGAAGAAGCGGTCATTTGGTCAGAGGGCTTCTAGTTTAGTTCAAAGATCTAATAAGAAGTTCAAGGGGAATCAGTTTGAGGCACTACAAGAGACATAAAAATATGGCCAATCTTAGAAGACAATGCACGGTAACAAGGGCAAGGCTAGACAACAATCTTAGGCTACCAATACACTAGTTTTTATATCCAAGAGTGGTTAGATACCTTAGTGTTAGACTTGCCACAAAAGACACTAAGGAGAGTGTTATATGTTGAAGCTGGGAGTGTGCTTTTCATATGGGTCATTAGATCATTTTCATAGAGATTATTTGAAGAGAGTTGATGTCGGATAAAGATCTACACATGTTTTCATTAGAGGCTAGAAGGAAGATCGAAGAGAGAGTACAGGGAGCTCAGAGAGATAGATTAGAGTCCAGAGCTGAGCATAGAGCTCCTACTAGGTAATATGCCATTAGAGCTAGAGAGAAGGTTAATGCACCAAACATCATTACTGGTACTTTTCTTATCTTCAACTCACTTGCTTTGGCTTTGATAGATTCGGGTCTACATATTCTAATATATGCATAGCACAAGCATAAGACCTAAAGTTAGATCTTAAGTTTCTTAGCTTAGAAAATATGGTTAGCAGTCCTATAGGTTAGCATGTCATAGTAAACAAGGTTTACAAAGAGCATCCTTTAATGGTTTAAGGGCATAATTTTTTGGTTGATCTCATTGAGTTACCATTTGATAAGTTTAACTTGCTATTAGGCATGGATTGGTTGTCTAAGTATCAAGCAATGGTGGATTGTAAGTTAAAGAGGATAACTTTTATAGCTAAAGATGAGTATGAGATCATAGTTGTGGGTGAGGGGATAAACTTTTTATCTAATGTCATATCAACTATGATAATAAGGCATATGTTGAAGAAGGGTTATTAACATTTTTTAGCTCATGTATATGATACTAGCAGAGGTGAGCTGAATGCTAGTCATATATTAGTAGTGTCAGAGTTTGTGGATGTTTGTCCTCAAGAGTTGCTCGGTTTGCCACTAGAATGGGAACTCAAGTTTAGTGTTAATGTTCTATTTGGCATTGCTTTGGTATCGATAGCTCCATATCGGATAGCTTTGATAGAGTTAAAAGAGTTAAAGACTTAGCTTTAAGAATTGCTAGATAAGGGCTTTATAAGATTGAGTGTGTCACCTCAGGGAGCACCAGTTCTATTTGTTAAGAAGAAGGATTGTTATCTTCAATTGTGTGTGGATTATAAAAAGTTGAACAAGGTGACCATTAATAACAAGTATCCTTTACCATGGATAGATAATTTGTTAGATTAACTTAAAAGAGCTGGAGTATTTTCTAAGATTGATTTGAGATCTGCTTATTACTAGTTGAGGATGAAAGAGTCATATATGGCAAAAATTACTTTTAAAATGAGATATAGCCACTATGAGATTTTTGATAATGCTATTTGGGCTTACCAATACTCGTATAGCTTTTATGGATATAATGAACCTTGTGTTTAGATAGTATCTTAAGCAGTTTGTAGTGGTTTACATTGATAACATCTTAGTTTATTCGAAGAGTAAAGAAGATCATGAACAACATCTTAGAACAATTTTACAGATTCTTAGAGATGAGAAGCTTTATGCTAAGCTCAACAAGTGTGAGTTTTGGCTTAGTGAGGTGTCTTTTCTTGAGCACATAGCTCTGCAGAGGGAATTTGTGTTGATCCCAATAAGATTAAGGTAGTTATGGAGTGGAAGCCACCCAAGAATACCATAGAGATTGAGTTTCCTTAGTTTGGCAAGGTATTACAGACAGTTTGTCAAGGGTTTCTCTTTGATAGTAGCACTTATAACTTGTTTGTTAAGGAAAGATGTCAAATTTATCTAGGATGATAGATGTCAAGATAGTTTTAACAAGCTTAAAGTGATGTTGATAGAAGCATCGATTCTTGTTCATCCAGTTTCTTGGAAGGACTTCACTATATATAGTGATACATCTCATAAGGGGTTAGGTTGTGTTCTTGTAACACTTGTAACTTGAGGTTACGTGAACTGTATCTTCGAGGCTTAAAAAGTGTACCCAAGGAGCCTACCTTCATGAGGCTTAAGAAGGGGTATACTGGTCATGAAACTTTGATGGGCTAGAAAATGGATAACAAGACTTAATTTAAAAATTTAACAGAACCAATAATTTATTTTAGGCCATAATTTAGTGGATTATAGCCTTTGATGGATTTGTGTCTGGAATGACCTAGGATGTGGCCAAACAGACCTAAAAATATCATACCCTGAAGGTTAAAAATTACAATTTAACCATTAGAGAAGGATTTTTAATTTTTTGGGGTCGTGTGGTAATTTTTCAAAATTTTTGACAATTTCAAGATTTTTTGAGAAATTAGTTAACTAATTTGTTGATGGAATTTTGGTGTGAAATTTTATGAGCCTCTAAATAGGCCTAACTCAGGATTTTTAGAATTGACATGATGACTTTTTGAGGTCCCATTGAATTTTTAAAATTGTCCAAAATTACAGCTCAAACAAAGATTTTTCATGGTGTTCAAGTGCAATAGGTGACCACCCGAGGCACCCACTTATGCATATAAATACCTTAGCCAAGTGGACTTCCACTCAAGTGCCACCTCACCCCTCTACCCACCTTTCTTCCTTCCTCCTCGCTTCTCTTTGGCTAATGCCACTTTTAGCAAAAGACCACCATTTTTTAGCTTTTCCTCTTTCATTTCTCCACTATTCCATCATAAAAATCCTTAAATTTAGGTAGGAAATATTCTTTAAGGCATTTAAACCCCATACTTACTCCTAAAGGTAGAGAAAATTCACTAAAAGTCAAGTGCTTATGAAAAGGAGGCTGAAATTCAACTTTGTGTAAGTGACTTCTTTCTTCTTTTTCATTTTAGTTCTAAGTAGTTCCTTTAATTCTAATGCTAGCCATGTTTTTAGTTTCTCAATTTGAGCTCGGCATGAATTTTAAGGAATTTTCTAAAGTGAGGAATGGTGTATGTAGGCATAAGGAGTAATCAAGGAGAATAAAGGAATTAAGGCTTCTAATGTGTGAAAAAGACTTAGAATTGATATTGGTATGCGAATTTGATATAGTTGAAGCATGCAATGGTGTGAATATTTGTGAAATATCATAATTATGTGTAGGGAATTCTTAGTTTGATCATATGTGTGTGTAATGTTGAATTAAGTATGCTAACATGATAATTGTATGTAGAAATGATGGTTTGTATATGAATTTGGTGAGAAAAATGTATGCATGGTTATGGATTAATTTTTGGTCGAGAGGTATATTGATATGTTTTGGCATGTAAATGATGTTATGTCATGGCTACATGGTGTGAATGATTAGAATTATCATGCGTGGCATAGGTATGGATGATAGGTATGTGAAATTGGTGAGAAGAATGCATGAATGTGCATAAACATGCTTTAGCCAAGAGGTATGCTTGATGTATCATGACATGGCATGCACGGTATGGCAAGTATGCATATGTGTGTATGGTAGAAATATGATATATGATGTGTATATGTGAAGAAATGTGCAAATATACATGTGTGTAACCATGATCATAATGTGGCCAAGAGGTATGGCATAGTACAGGACATGGTATGCATGTGTGGCACGGTGTATGATCTGTGTGTATGGGGTGGCATGATGATAAAATGATGTATGGCATGAAAAATTACCTATAACAATGGCATGAAATGGACATAAAATGACCTAAAGTGTCTAGTATAAAAATGGATTTATAACTATCTAGTATAAAAATGGACTTCTAACTATCTAGTACAAAAAGTGACTTATAACTATCTGGCTAAAAATAAATTGTTAAAAATGGCTTATAACTATGTATCAATCCTTAGAAATAATTTAAATATATAATCCATAATGGAATAAAAATAATTAAGAGACATCATATGTGGCTTAGAATGGCATGTTGATATGGCTTGAAATGGCATGAGGAAATGCCTAATAAACAATGGAAATTGACCTATAACTGTGTCCCTAAAAATAAAACAAACCCGTAACTAGGCGATAGAAAATGAATATGTAGAAATGACTTATAACAGGGACATGACTTGGACATGAAAAATAACTTATGATAATAGCATGAAATGGATATAAAAGGACCTAAACTATCAAGTAGAAAAATGGATTTATAATTATCTAGTATAAAAATTAACTTATAATTATTCGATATAAAAAGTGACCCATAATTGTCTGACTAAAAATAAATTGTTAAAAATGGCTCATAATTGTGTATCAATCACTTGGAAAAAATTTAAATATATGATCAGTAATAGAATAAAAATAATTAGGAGACAGTTGGCCTATTAGTTTGACACTCACTAGATGAGTTGACCGATCAACTAGGGGTTTGTAGCTGCTAAAGGTACTGGTCCTCTGGGCTTTTACCAATATAATGATATAGGCAGGTACAGCCATTAAGATCATGATGTTTGAGCCATTGTACTATGTCGGTGTAGCCATTGAGGTTCACCAACTAAGCCATTGCATAGTGTGATATTGATATTTCTATCTGGTACAAGCAGATCCCTATTTTTAGACTAGATGGGTGCAACCATAGAGGTCCACGAGCTGGGCTATTACATAGATTGATTGATGATATGAGATAATGTTTGATGGATACTTTTCTTTATTTGGTACTGGGGAGTTCTAGGTCTCTATTATCAGACCAGGTCAGTGCAGCAACTGAGGTGCACTAGTTGGGCCACTACACTCGATTAGTATAGAGACTGAGGTTTAAAATGTGGGCCATTGCATTATATTTATTTCCTTTTTTATCTAGTGTCTATAAGTGTAGTGTAACTAGTTAGGCTTGAACAATAAATTAAATAATGAATAATGATAAATAGTAATAATGAGAATTAAGAATAAATTAAATAATGGCATTAGACTAAGTACTATAATAATGAGATCGGTGGAAAAAGTAATAATATTATTATAGCATGGACATTGTATGATGCATTTTACACTCATGGCATGCATGATATGTATCTATACTTGCATTAACATGTTTCTATAATATCAAATTCACCATTGAGTTTTATACTTAGTGTATCAGTGTTCTAGTGTGCAGGTAACAGAAGACAGCTATCCAGCCTCTATAGATTTTACACTATAGCAGTGAAAATAGTGAAGGGTGTATTTTTGTACTGTTGGGGTTAAGTAGATGCACTCATGTAAATACTATGGGTTTTCGATTTAGCCAACTTAGAGGTCGTGAATGTCTATAGTTATAAGTTTAAACCAGATAAATGTATATAAAGGCCATTATCTGAATGATTTTTATTTTTGTGCTTTCTGATGATTATGGGCCTAACGCTTTATGTGATGTTTTCATATATGATGATGATATGATTAATGTTATTAGAGGACAAGAAGGGTTCAGAGGGTGACAGGTGTATTGAATGATATTATAAGTGTGTTTTCACAAGTTTAAATTTTAAAAATGTCACCCGAGTAGCTGTTGTGCTGCCTAATTTTTTTAAAAGTTAATTAATGACTGTTAAATGGATTTTTAGGTTTGTTATACCCTAAATAATAATGCTTAAATGTTATACTAAAGATTTAGGAAAAATTTGTTCATTAAATAAATAAGTCAATAACTGTTAAAGAATATGGGCTGGAGAAATTTCAAAATGGGTGACCTAGTGGGAAGTTATACCTCTTATATAGTTTCTTCAGGAATTAGGTACAGACATTACATTTCATATTCAAATAGGCCTTGCTATGAGACAAAATAGGTAATAGGAATAGAATGGGAAGAAGGCAAACTATTATTTTATGATATCCAAAACTACCTAGAAAATGGGGAATTCCCTAAAAAAGCTATAGAAAGGGATAAAAGAGTGTTGCAAAAGTTGTCAACTCAGTTCATTAGTGTATAGGCATCTCATACAGGAGGTAGTTAGATGGTTTTCAACTTTTTTTGTTTTGGATGAGAAAAAAGCAAAGAGGGTTATGGAAGAGATACGTTCGAGATCTAGTGGAATGCACATGAATGGTTTAAAGTTATAAAAAAAATCATGTGCTAAGGGTGCTTTTGGCTTATTATGGACCATGATTATTTCAAGTATGTGCAAAAATGCCATAAGTTTATGTATTATGGGGACTTAAGGTATGTGCTAGTATTAGAACTAAACAATTTGTCATCTCTTTGGCTATTTGCTACTTAGGGAGTAGACATAATCGGAGAGATACATTTGACAGCCTTAAATAGGCATCATTTCATTATAGTGGCCATCAATTATTTCTCTAAGTGGGTTGAAGTAAAATCATTTAAGAAATTAGAGGTAAAAGAGATGGCTAAATTCATATAAAAGCATCTAATTTGTATATACGGGGTTCCACACGATAGAGTTTTTGATAATGATGTCCAATTTCAGGCTAAGACAAAGGCACTATTGTGGAAATACAAGATAGAACATCATAAATCCTTTCCTTATAGACCTCAAGCCAATAAAGCAGTTGAAGTGGCAAAGAAGAATGTCAAAAAGATCTTAGCTAAGATGATAGTGACTTACAGAGATTGGGCTAATAGTGTAACACCCTTACCCAATTTTTGAAGAAACTTAATAAGGATGATAACTTCCCCTAAGGTCACCTATTCTTAGATTTCTTTAATTGTTATTCACTTAACTCTTAGTGATCTGCTCTTTTTAATCATATTAATCTAAAATTTTTTAGACATTTCATTATATTGTCATTATATTAGTCATAATACACTGTTAAAAACTTTCATTTCATTTGAAAAGCATTTTATAAAAAATCGGGCAACATAACGGCTACTTGAGTTAAAAACCAAAATTTTTCTTGCAAAGAAAATCACACTTTTATATATCAATCATCAACATCTCAACCATATGGACTCATCTAGTCCCCTCAACTCATTATACATAATAATAACATCATAATATATATATCTTAGCAGTCACAGGGTCTCAAACCCATCATCATCAGAAATATACAAATAAAACATTTGATTTTGTTTCTTTATTATTATTTACATTGCATAGCTTATTATGACATCTTTTTGGTAACACTCAATTTCTACTACCCATTTTTAAGCTATACATGAGTACAATCCTATATTTACAGACAAAATATAGATAAAGAAATATATACCCTAAACACTCTTTAGCTATAGAGGCTTTACACTTCTTGTGCTTTCCCTATCTCTTACTTGTGTATCGGAATACCAATACGCTAAGTATAACTCAATGGTGAATTTGAGAAAAAATATGCATGTATACACTCAAACAAATGCAATCATGCAATTATGGCATATAATCAGTAATACAAATGATCAATAGATCTATTTGTCATTCTCATAGTCAAATTACAGTTCATTTTATCACATGCCTTAATTTTTCATAATATGACTTAAATTTAATATGGCCTATACCGATAGACTACACCTAAAGACACTGGAAAACAGAATGAAAATTGTGTAGTGACTCATATTTGGACCTCGATAGCTGCACCTACCCATTGTACAGTGGCTCTTATCAAACCTCAATAGATGTACTCGCACTATCATACAGCAGCTCACATTAAACCTCGACGGTTATACTTACACTATGGTATATAATACAGTGGCTTCTTTTGAACCTCTGCAGCTATACCTATGCTATCGTGTAGTGACTCTAATAGAACCTTGATGGCTACACCCATCCATAATAATAATAAGAATGGTAATGATCAAATTGATCAAACCTAACAGCTACTTTATTCCTTAGTTGATCGGTTAACTCATCTAGCAAGTGTCTAACTATACAAGCCTTAAATTCCCATTTTTAATTATTCATTCAGATAATTACCATTCGACAACATTTAATGTCATATTTCACTATTCATTTGGTCCATTTTTGACCACTTATCATAATAGCATTTTTAGGTGATCTTCTTGATCCCTTATTCACTTTCATTTCTATTCATGTTTCGCCAATAATACCATTTATTCATCTCACTTCATTACACATCAATTGTCATATAATTTGGTTCATTTTGAATATCCATGTATACATGTTTTTCCATACCCAAATTTCATACTGATTATCACATTTCATCACATAATATTGCATTCCACCAAATACACATCTTTAACTCCAAATCAAGCCATTAACAAACTCAATGACATAATACACATACATATATACATATTGGACCATTTAGCCATTTATGGTTCATTACCTTACATATACGATTTCATGCATTTTATCACATCTTCATGCTACATATATACATATCATTAACTCACCATAACCATATCACTAATTTGCATACATTTACATACACATATAACAATTTCATATAAGGAAATCTCACTTTTTTTATCTAAAAAATGCAAATGTATATATTTTAAGCTTAAATTCACATACCTTGGACACTCTACTCCCTATTTCATGGCTTATCAATGCCTTGTTTCCCTTGAATCACTTCTTTTCCTACACATATTGAATTTTATCTTAGAAAAATCCTAAAAAATTCTACAAAGCTCTATATTCAATTCTAATTACACTAATAGCCTTAAAATCACTTATAGTCCTTATAATAAAAATAAAAAATTGAATTTCTACACTTACAAGTTTTAGTAACACTATTCACCAAGGTGTAATTTATCTCTACACAAGCTTTTTTTTATATTTTTTTCACTTAGAATGACTTAATTAGGTGGTGAGGATAAATTTTGGTGGGTTAATTATGATATTTAGTGAAGATATAGAGAAGTTGAAGAAGAAAAAAATGGAGAGAGGCTTAGTGAAGAATGGCATCAGCCATATATGGAAAAAGAGGGAAGAAGAGCTTATTTGGTACATATGGGCTTACCCACATGTGACAGCCTATATATGTGGATAGCTTGTGGGCTCCATTCACGTAATACATTAGTTTTACAGCTTGTTTTAGCTTTTTTTTCATTTAAACTTTGAAAATTCATTTCAATTTTTCAACATCTCTAAAAATATTGATTTTAGTGTAAAAAAATCTAGATTAAGCCTATTAAGGGTCCTGTAAAATTTCGAGTCAAAATTCCATAGTCAACTTGGGTTACTATTCACTTGCGTAATCTAAAAATTCCAAATAAATATCAAATGACTGAAAAAAATTAAAATTCTTTCTCCCATAGACTCATTGGAATTTTTAGCCTCTAGGGTATCCCATTTTTAGGTCCATTTGGGCATATCCCGAACCATTCTAAGCACTAACCCAACTAATGTCACTATTCACTAGTTTATAGCCTATTATGATTTATTGGTTCTGCTAAATTTTTTAATTATTTCATTTTCATCATTTTATGGCCCATCAAAGTTTTATGAGTAGTACTTGCCATTTTTGACCATCACATAATACCTCGATATCCTAAAAATACTATTCATGGCTTGAAAGTACTGTTTATGAAACTAAGTTTCACGAGCATTATAGACAGACTT
>CANXYI012142632.1:0-13290 GCA_948208565.1 Hura crepitans | reverse complement strand
ATGTAATACCATTAATAAAAATGCTTGTTAGTGTGTTTAATATAAGCTTAGAATATATGCTTATGTTAATTGATGAGTTAATGTGGAAAGAGGACTAAATGAAGGATAAAAAGTTAATGTATATGTGGGACATGTTAAGGTCAAATGATATATGTTTAAGGCTTAGGATGTGTAATTGGTTATACATGATGCATGTTAATACATTTGTATGAAATTCATGTTAAAAAAGGTGTATGTTGAAATAAACAATAATAAGTAGGTATAGATGGTGTGACCAAATGATAATAGCCATAGACTATATATACTTAATGTAATATAATGATTGCATGATAATGATGTAACTAATGAGTATATGTAAAAAGAAAAGCAATTGAGGTGTGAATATTGTTTATTGATGAAAGGCTTTGAAATAATAGGTTATAATCAAGAAAGATTAAGCTTGTAATCTATTAGCCATATCCATATTGAGTTGGTATGAAGCTTATGGATTGGTGTTAATAGTGACATGTTGTAATAATAAAAATTGGGAGATGTAACCTATAATGAATGAAAATTCAAAGTTGGTAAGAATTGATGCAAGTATAAAGGCAAGTAACAAATTTTAGACTAATTAATATCTCTTGAACATGTTAAAGAGTGAGTAGGTGTGTAATGTATGATAGTATGTTGGGCCAAAAATTATAATGGTTATAAATATGAAATATGATATGACCTCTTTAGTTATGTAATGTGTACAGAAGTAGAAAGATGCAATTGTATGTTGAAAATCATGAAATTTCAATAATGACACAAGTATGGAATGGATCAACTAAGCAAATGGATTATAAAATGCATGCTTTCAAGGTGTAAATGATGAATAGATGAATTGAGCATATGTAAGGCAATCATAGTCGAATGAGATGTGTGGCATGGAAAGATGAGTTTATCTATTGAGTATTAAAGTGGTAATATATAGTTGTGTGTTATAGTCATGAAAAGAGGCGTGTGGTATAGTCATGAAAAGAGGCATGTATTATATAATGAATGATAAAGGTAATTGTGGTTAGAATGTATGTGATTGTGGTTATAATGTATGTGATTTAAGTAAGTGGTAACATTGTTATGCTAAATGATGTCCATTGAACATGCTACAATATGTTTATGTATACTAGTGTTTGATAATGTATGATTGGTTGAGACACTTGTAGTATAAAACAAGGAATATAAGTATGTAATTATGTAATTAAGCTGTAAATCTCATAAGGCATGAAATTGTATTAATAGTAAATAAAATACATGTTAGCTAAAATACCTAAGGTATGACAACAAGGA
The DNA here is from genome assembly GCA_948208565.1 of Hura crepitans. NCBI lineage: Eukaryota > Viridiplantae > Streptophyta > Magnoliopsida > Malpighiales > Euphorbiaceae > Hura > Hura crepitans. The sequence goes on along the minus strand of CANXYI012142632.1, from coordinate 11,979 downwards.
AATGTATGTGTGCTTTGATAACTTTACAATTTCACATGAAAATGGCATAACATAATTGATTATGGAAAAAATGGAGTGCCAAAATGGCACAATTTAGCTTTGGATATTTAAAACACTAATGGCATGATATGTGTGTGTGTTAGCCAAATGGTCTATTTGAGAATATGGCTTTTTATCGCTTTATGAATCATGGCCCATTAGCCCAAGATATGAGATTGATGATCCTTTGTGCATCAATAGGGATATGTGATATAATGTGATGTTAAGGATATGTGAATTAAAGCACACATTAAAAGTGTTAAGCACAAAATCATGTAATTATATGAAACTTAATTAAAGACCATATGCCTATATGAATTATAAACAACCTAGTCTAGATAGGTCAACCGATCAACTAGGGAGATTAGCGGCTACTAGGGTACTTTGGTACCTACTTATGGCCTTCAAGCCCCCACACATGGCTTTTAAGCCCTTGCATATAGTATTCGGACCTCCGATATGACCTCTGTGGTCCCCGTATATGGTCTTTGGACCACTAATATGACCTATGTGGTCCTCATTTATTGTCTTTGGACCCCCCTCGATATGACCTTTATGGTCCTCGTCTATGGTCTTCGAACCCTCGATATGGCCTCTATGGCCTCAGATTTTTATACATCCCCTATATGGCCTCTGTGGTCTATATAGTTCCTATTATCCAGTATCAAGATCTTGTCTATTGAGTACAGGCAAGTAAAAGAATGTGAAAATCCATTTAAGGAAGAGAAAGGCTTGTTAACTTACATAACTTGTTAAATCATACCTTACATTAGCTTCAAAAATACAGAGTACCTTGTTCATACATGTTGTGACCTATTAATGGACATAAGAAGAAATATGATCTGTGATAAGAGTTAGCTATATATGAACATAAGATAGTCAATGTATGTGGTGAATGAAGTTTAATCATATGCTTGAACCATGTTTTGTATAAGATTAATAGTTAGGAAATATAATTAAAGAAGGATATACTTAATTGAGTCACATGCTCAATATGTATTTTAAATTATGGGAATTTCACATAAAATGAATATACATACATGTTTAAAGGATGATAAGTCTCAGAAGGTTTGACAACACGGCTGTTAAGTTTTACTATAATGCTCAAAAATTTCAGTTTCATGAATGATACTTCCCAGGGCATGAATAGAGTTTCGAAAGTAACTGGGTCACACTGAGGTGGCCAAAGGGGAGTACTAGTCATAAAACTATGATGTGCTAAATAATGATGAAAATAAAGTTATTTGTATTAGCCACTGAACCAATAAATTATTTGACGTCGATATCTAATGAATAGTGACCAAAGTTTACATCGAGTTAAAAAATGGTTGGGATATGCCCAGACTGACCTAAAAAGAGCATGCCTAGAAGGTCAAAAATTTCAAATGATTCAATGGTGGTGGAATTGGAATTTTTTAACATCGATTGATATTTAATTGGAATTTCTTAATTACGCAAGTGAATAGTTAACCTACTTCCCATTTGAATTTGGGTCTGAGGTTTTAAAGGTCCCTTAATTGAGAGTTTTGGTAATTTTTAGCACTAAAACCATTATTTTTGGAGACCTCTAACATTTATTTCACATTTTTTAAGCTTAAACCATATATAAGATTAATCAGCACCATTCGATCACCAAGTGGTGCAATCGTGGCCATCTATCATCACAATAAAAAAGATGGAATTTGTGTGCAAGTGTACATGATCAAAACTAGCCCATATTCTCCCCCAAACCCATCAAGGCCAATGCCATTCTCATTTTCTCTCTCCTCCCTTTCTTTTCTTTATTTTTTCTCAAATCAACCTAAAATCCTTCGATTCATATACGAAAAATGATCCTTGAAGTGTCTAAAATTTGATTCAAGCCTTAATTTAGAAAGAAATAGAGGTTTTAAGGTAAAAATAGAGGTGGAAAGATTTAGGTTTCTGAACCCCTATTATTTTTCCAGGTAACTAGAGGCGCTCTAGATCACGATTCTACTTTTATTTTTGAATTTGGAGTTGTATATATTTTTCTATGAATTTTTCTAATTATTGATGTATTATGGAATTTAAAGAACTTAGAGGGGAATGAGAACCTAGGTAAGGAAAAGTTATAGAATCAACCCTGAGATGTCGAATAAGATCTCCGTAAGTGTATTCGATAAAATAGGTGCCTTAAAGTGTGATTTATGAAAATTCCATATTAGGTGACAATTAGGGTTTACATGCTTTTAGGGGTTAGGATAACCCTAAATTAATGTTACTGGTATACTTGAGTGTAGCGTGTGTGAATGAACTTATCTGAATGAAAAATGGAGTGAAAATGAGATAAATATAGAAGATGAAAAATGTGTGTAATATGGAAATTAAAGACATAGTTAGAATTTCCTATATTGTTGTACAGTAGAAAGAAATTATAGTGTAATGACCTAAGATAATTGACCATAACATGTATCAAGAATGTGTATTGACAATTGCATCAAATGACGTGAATGTAGTGCATGAAATGTGCATATATGCATGATAACATATATGGTACATATTGTGTGTAACATGTGCATTAGTGTATTTGTGTCCAACATGTGAATTAGTAATGATATTTAACAATATGCGTAATGTTAATAATTAACATGAAAATTGAAAATGACAATGATGATGCAAATAATAGAAATGGTGCCATGATGTGATATGGCTACAAAAATAGTAATGCTTGATGATGATTGATGAACATGTATCATGAGAACACTGTTAAATAAACATACGATTGAAACCTAACATAATAATATAGACATGTGAATAAGGAATAATAAAAGTGGAACAAAATGGCCCATATATGTTAGATAGCCTACTGGATAGGGTGGTCAATCAACTAGGGGATGTAGCAGCTACTAGGACACTTTGGTGTTATTGATATTAATGACCTTGATACTTGATTACACTTGATTGATTTCATATGGGTGCAGCCACTAAGAGGTACAACAGAACCACTACACATATTCTTATACGACTGTAGCCATCGAGAGGTTTAGTAGGACCACTACACACTTATATGTGGTTATGTTAATATTATTTTATTATATCATTATTTGATACAAGTATAGCCATCGGGAGGTCCAATAGAACCACCGTATATAACTTTAATTGGGTACAGCTATTGGGAGGTTCAACAGGACCACTGCATATTGCCTACTAGTGTAGCAGCACGGAGGTCTAAAATGTGAGACACTATATAACGTGATCTTAATATCCAGTACTTGGATATATGTTTGTCAGATATGGGCTAAAAGTTGGATAAAAGATAATAAATGGATAGTAAATCCTTACATGCACATAATCGGATAAATTAATTAATAATCACAACTTGGTTAGATAAACCAAACCTAATAATAACCATAAGTGAATAAGTCAAGCATCCTAAATAACATACATAAAACCTACAAATGGTAAGTAATTACGAGACTATAATATTAGTTATACATAATGAATTATGGTACATAAATGATGTAAAGCGGGTAATAATGGATAATGGTAACATAATGCTATAGAATGGTAAATTGAAATGGCACGATATGTAAAATGAATCATGTAACCATCATACGACTTACTGTCATGAAATTGTATACTTAGCATAGTTGCTTGCACTTGTGTGTGTATATTTTATTGAATAAACCACTAAGCATTATGCTTAGCGTATTGTATTTTCCAATATGTAAGTTTTAGATAGATTCTAGCCTCGAGATAGCAGTGTAGCCCAGACAGCCTTTTACTTTGGTATAACTTTATATATCCTTGTGTGATGTAAATAGAGTTAGTGGCACTCATATGTATTTAAGTAAGGTGTGGGTCTGGTATAATGATGTACATGTATATTTTATCAAGTACACTATTTATGTAATCTAAATAGACAGATAATGGTAGCATGTAATTATTGTTTGATGTGCGACTGATATATGGTGATCATGAAATTATGATGCATGTCATGACTAAGATGTGACTAATGTATCTATGTGCTGATGGATGATGTTGAAGGGTTAGAAGAACCCAAATGGCTGAGTTTAAGTTTCGAAATTTTATAAAAGTACTATTTTCACAAGTTTATCTCGGGACAAGCTATCGGGCAACCATTATGCTCTCAAATTTTCATTAAAATGAAATAATAATATCTTATGCATTTATGGTTATAACATAGGTTTAAACTACCAATGGGCCTAAGATGCTCACAATGTAAGCACACATAACAGAGTTTAAAGGAGATAATGGTGAAACAGATCAACGTGTCATCTCTTATTTGGACTGGCAAAGGTTCGGGTAGGAGGTGTCACAATATGCCATCTCCCATTTGGATCCATCTATCAAGTCGAGTGAGGGGTGTCACATTAGGAGGTATCAAAGCAAGGTTTAGGCAATCCTAGGCTGCATATGAGTGCCATAGGGTTCATATATGCATACATCATAGAACACTGCACTACCTGAGGCTAGTACTTATTTCTTGATCTAGATTGAAGAGATCACCTGCTAGTGTTAAGGAGGTAAAAAGCCATGCCCCCATAATAGTCCAGGAGCTAGTGAGCTCAAAAGCACCTGTACCTAGTGATGTTGCACAACATGCACAACCAACACAAGTATAACTAGCCTTGATACAATAGATGGTTGAGGTGTTCAAATAAGTTACAACAGCTGTTACTGCACCTCTGCCACCCGCACTGTAGCAACCACCAATGCCACAAGCCCTCCAAAAAACTTATCTAGAGAGTGTGAATAAGATGGTGGCAGTTGACTTCTTAGGTATAGATAGAGATGACTTAACTACAGTAGAATATTGGCTCAAGAGAACAGCAGCTGAAGTGCACACCTGAAGAAAGATTAATTTGTGCTACATCTTTGTTGTAAGAAGAAGGATTTCATTAGTGGCAGACAGTTCTAAAAAGGAAAGCTACAGTAGATATCACTTCGGAGTTCTTTCTCCAGTAGTTTAAGAAATGATATATTACAGAAGGTTACCTAGAGAAAAAGAGACAGCAGTTCTTAAACTTAAAGTTGAGGGGTAAACCAATATCAGAATATGAGAAGGAGTTCACTAAGCTCAGTAGGTATGTAGCAGCAATTATTCCCACAGAGGAAAAGAGATGTAGGAGGTTTGAAAAGGGCCTCAACATAGATATCCACCTTCAGATAGCAGTGAACAAGATTTGAGAGTTCTCTGCACTTGTTGTTGCTACCTTCATTGTTGAGGACATAATGAAGGAAATGTGAGAAAATTTTGGTCCTTCACAAACGGATATGCTAGCTCGGCACCAGAACCCATTAAAAAGTAGAAAGGAGGCCCCAGCACATCAACACCATAAAGATTAGCTCCAACTTAGAGATTAAGCCCCACAAGGCAATTTAAGCCCTGCTAGTAGTAGAGGCCAACCACAAGTGCTCCAGTTTCCACAACTAGGAGCATAGTACAATGAAGTGGCTCTTGTGATAAAAGACACAAGGGCATTTGTTAGAGGTCAATCCTAGGAGCTAGTTACAAATGTGGCTCCAAAGGCCACTACAAGAAGGACTGCCCACTGTAACCTAACAATGATGATTCTTCTAAGCTCTAGGCTTTATCACCACCCACTCCAACAAAAAGCCAAAGAAAAAGCAAGGGAGATAAAGTAAGAACTAGCCAAAGGCCTCAATCAGAGTCAAGCTAGAGGACTAAGGCAAGAACACCAGCAGGTCAATATGCAATCCAAGGTAGAGAAGAGATAGAGTCCCTAAATATGATTGCTGGTACATTCTACTTCTTTGACTCATCTATTTTGGCACTAGTAAACCTAGGGTCCACACACTACTACATTTGTACCACAGTAAAACAAGATAGGGGCCCTCAATCAGAACCTTTAGACACTTAAATTATGGTTAATAACCCATAAGCCAACACATGATAGTGAACAAGGTATATCAAGATTGTCTTCTAGCTATCTAAAGACACCTCTTTCATACCAATCTAATAGAGTTACCCTTTAATGAATTTGATGTCATATTAAAGATGGATTGGCTATCTAGGCATAATGCCATAGTAGACTACAGACAGAAGAGGCGTACTCTCTAAATAAAAGAGGGAGAGAAAATTATAGTAATGGGTGAAAAAACAAACTTCTTTTCTAATATGATCAGTAATAACAAGGAAACTAAACCAAAAGGGTTGTTAAGCATACTTAGCACATGTAGTTGACACCAAACAAAAAGGGCCCAATGTTAGCCAAATCCTAGTGGTAGTTGAATTTCCTAATGTATTTCCAGATGAGCTACCAAGGTAGCAACTAAAACCTAGGATAGAGTTCACTATCAAGGTGTACTTAGGTACAGCACCCATATTGATAGTCTCTTACAAAATGGCACCTGTAAAGCTAAAAGAACAAAAAGTACTATTGCAAGAGCTATTAGATAAAGGGCTCATTAGACCCAATACCTCACCTTAGGGAGCACTAGTGTTATTTGTAAAGAAGAAGGATGGTTCATTGTGGCTATGTATAGACTACAGGCAACTCAATAAGGTCACTATCAAGAACAAATATCCACTACCCAAAATCGATGACCTATTTGACTAGCTGAAAAGGTTTAGTGTCTTTTAAAATTTGACTTGAGATATGGATATCATCAACTCTAGATAAAGGAATCTGACATTTCAAAAATAGCTTTTCATACTAGGTATGGACATTATGAATTTCTAGTGATACCATTTAAGCTAACCAATGTCCCAACAGCATTCATGGACCTGATGAACTGGATATTTTAACCATACCTAGACCAATTTGTGGTAGTATTCATTGATAACTTCCTAGTATATTCAAAAATAGAGAGGAACATGAATAACAGCTCAGGCTAGTATTGTAGACACTAAGAGAAAGCAGTTTTTATGCTAAATTGAGCAAGTGTGAATTTAAGCTAAATGAAGTAGCATTTCTGGGACACATCGTACCGACTAAAGGGATCAAGGTGGACCTCAGCAAAATTAAAGCTGTGTTGGAGTAAAAACCCCCAAGAAATTTGGCTGAAATTATAAGCTTCTCAGGGTTAGCCAAATAATATAAATGATTTGTCAAGGGATTCTTAATGATTGATGCTTCTATGACACATTGTAGACATTAGGTTTCTGGGGCTCCCGTGTTTAGATTGCCTAATGATAATGAAAGGATAAAAATTTTGATAAATAGGAATATTAACATCCAATTCAAAGATCTCTTTAATCAAAGTTTTAAAATCGTGATTAATTTTTTAGCATAAGCCCTTACCTAACCTAAAAAGCTCACGGTACAACTTGAATTGCAAGAAAAATAGGCGTCTATGGTGGTCTAGAGCATTTGAAAAAGGAAAAAATGTTTTATAATTGAAAAAATTGCATTTTACAAGCTTTGGGCTGCTAAGGGCAAAACGGCATCGTTTTGCCCTGAAATGCCCATTTTGTGTTCTTCCAAAAAGGCCGTTTCAGAGGGCAAAATAATTGTTTCATATTTTCCTGAAGTGGTCGTTTCAGAGGGCAAAAGGATCATTTTATGTGTTCCTGAAATGGTCATTTTACCTCCATAAAATGACATCATTTTGCCAAAAAGGCAAAGTCTGGGTAGGGATCCTCTTTAGGTAAATGACCATTTGCCTATGCAAATGGCCATTTTCCCTTACCCCAAAAGGCCATTTGCAGCCTCAAACCGTGTGTATAAAAGGTGAACTCTTTGTCAGCCTAAGGGATTAACTTTTCTCAGTAAATGCATACCTAAAAACTAAAAAATACATTCCAAACATTATTTTTTTGATTTTAAAAGGTTTTTCCAAAATTATTTGTCCTTTTTCTCTAAAGTCAATTGAAGATCATTCCTGAAGGCAACTATACGTAGTGGATCAACTAAATTTTCTTCTTCTCCTTTATTTACTTTTCTTTCTTTTTTTCATCCATCCACCAGGTCAGTGGGTGACTTTATTTTATTCCTCTTATCCATTTACTAGTTAGATGTAATAACTTATTACTTGTATTTTATTAATATTATGTTGTTTTATTTAATTATTTATTTCATTTTTTATTGTTATTATTATTTTGTTCATCTTTTATTTATTCTAATGTTGTTTTTGCTGTTGTGTGAGTTGTTTGACCTTTTGGGAGTTTAATTGACCTTTCTTTTTGCATTTTTATCAAACAATCAGTGAAGTAACTCTTTATTATTCCTTTATTTTTATTTCTTGCTATTTTTATTCTTTCTTTATTTTCTTTACCTTCTGATTACTTTTTATTATTATTATTATTATTATTATTATTATTATTATTATTATTATTATTATTATTATTATTATTATTATTAGTTATTTGTATTATTTTTAGAATATGTTTTAGGTAATTTTTATGTAATTTTTATTCCCTTTTATGTTAGAATGTATTTTAGGTAATTGCTATGTAATTTAATTTTCATTCTGATTATTTACCTGTATTTTCCATGAATGTTGTAATGAATAAAAAAAGGATTTTTACATGTTATAAAAAATAACCAAATCATTTTATATTTAATTAATTGGTGTTTTTCTAATAAAATGGGTTTTGATTTTTTTATAATAAAAGTTACAACTAATAAAACTTATTTTCTAAAAATTGGCTTGTGAGAACCAAAGTTCTAAAAAATAATCAATTACCTGATTTCATCTATGATATTCATTAATTTCATGCATTTCTTTTGCCTCTATAAATACGTATGTTTTGTTATTTCTTTATGTGATTGAATATTTTATTTTATTTTAATTTAGAAACTTAATTGAGAAAAGGATAAAATTATAAATTTAATTTGAAATTCCATATTAACTTGAGATATAAATAAGAGTAGGGTTCCGAACCACTCTGGTTTTGGCTCTGGAAGGTAATTCCTAACTCCGATTGGGTGGCGACTCTTACCTTATGGTGCCTAACTCGCTCTTTCTAGGCTAATGAATAGGAAGGACTTAAGATTTCTCTAATTTCCTTCTCGTCTTTCAAGACTACAGAGGTGAGATTTAGGTTGAGTCTTTGGTTGTTTCAATTTCACCAGCCTCAAAAAGGAAGGGATATAAACAGTGACGACTCTAATAGGACATCATGAGACCATGCTGCGAAAGTACCTTAAATTAATATGGAATTTTGTGTTTTTGAATTTATAATATTATCTTTTTTCAAAACTACATTACATGCTAGAGCCTTAGAATAAGTTAAACATCCCTTTTTACCTAGATGTCATTTCGAAGCATGAACCCATTTTCAATCATTTTAGGGTATTATTAGAAGTGGCATCAAATCTAAGCCTCATACCTATAAGGTATACTAAATGGTAAACTAATCAGTCATATGCTCATGATGAGAGAGACATATTATAGAGGGACCATACTTGGATGACCATAACTTGCACAACCTAACTATGAGCCCATGTAATGACCAATAGCAACCTCCCATAAGTTTCTTAGTTAATGCTGCATTATGTGCTATGCAGGCCAATATACGTGAAATATGGCTTAGTCATCCCGAAATGTTGTTGAACCCATTGGGCCTTTTTAACTTGAATGGGCTAGACCTTGTATTTTGATTTGATTGAACATATCTAATGTATGTGGACCAAATATCTAGCATGTATTCTTTTAAATACAAAAGAAATAAAGTTCAACTATCCATTATCCATTATTCAAATTTGTGGAGGGTCCCGATATCCCACAAGTAAACCCTCTTAGGAAAGAACTCATTGACCTCGTGTGTGGGAAGTGATAAGGGTAAAAGGCTCTTACTTGTGTTTATTGTTGTACACATTAACATGCATCTGCATTTCATTCATCCTCATGCATTTTTGCATTTCATTCATCATGTTTAACCCTCTATTTTGCAACCATCATAGATCCTCGAGCCACTTTGATACACGAGTCAAACAAAAGAATAACTCCATGAGAAATCATTCCTACCACTCATAACCTAACAAATGTGGTAGGATAAAGAGAAGGTAACTCCTTTACTTAGGACTTCAAAACCAAAATGGATAAAATATTCAAAGAGTTTGAAAAGAGGATGATGTCCATGATTGCAAAGGTGAACGATGGGGTTGTTCCTACTTTTAATTCACCACCACCTATTAAAGTAATAGTAATTGCACCTGTCAAAAGAACAATTACTGCTTGGTAAGGAATTGGCATGAAGAAAAAGGCTATGAGTTCAATTGAAAAGGCTTAAAAAGCTAAGTACTTCAACCTAGAGTTTGATTTTTGTGAAGAATTTGATGATGAAGTTGAGAAGAAGGGCATGCCTTAAAAATTTGAAAATGTTGCCATGAATAAGCTAGAAGAAAAAATAGAGGCAATGGCCAGACTTATCACTATAGGTAAGGGGCTAAATCTAAATGAACTTTCCATAAAATCTGAGGAGAATTGCCCAAGTTTGATAAAACCACAAATTTAAGAGCCCATGTCAAGCATTATCCTATAGTCATGCGAGGCACAAATCTCAGCACAAAATAAAAGATAGCTTACTTCAGCCTTGCACTACAAGGAGAGCTATAGATTGGTATCATGGGCTAGACAATAAGGTTAAGGAAGATTAGGGGAAGATCACTGAGGCTTTTATCAGCTAATATAACTACAGCATGCATATGCAGGTTACCATGAAATACCTCAAATTGCTTAAATAGAAGCCTAATGAGACCTTCATAGAGTATTTGTCAAGATGGAGGTCTAAGGTTCTGGAGATGAGAAGAAAACTAGAGACATCATATCAAATCCATATGTTCATTAAACATGCCAGCCATTATGTGAAAGAAGGAGGTTTGAACGCTATAGGGCTCAAAGATTGAGAGCCACTCAAGGACATTGCCATTGATCTAGAAGAGGAATATCCTAAGCAAAAGAAAAAAAACTCAAGGGGTTTCAACAACCGAATGAATCTGAACAATAGAGGCATAGGGGGAGCTAGTTACAGTGGGACCGATAAAATAAATGAAGTGTCTGCCATGACAAGACATTACACAAATTTGGGCAAACCACTATCTTGGTGCCTAAAATGGCTCCAAAAAGAAGGGAAACTTTAACCCTATAACGCCCGACAGTCAAGGTCTTATAAACAATACCTTCGGGGCCCGAGTGACGTTCCCTACGGTGCGGGCCATCATTTCGAGTTCGATGACTGGCGTATTAGTCATAAAACTTTGATGGGCCTGAAAATAGGGAAAATGAATGAATTAAAAATTTTAGCAGAACCAATAATTATTAATAGGTTATAAACGACTATTTTTGAAGATAAAAATATTTTGGAGCCGGAACAGCCTGAGATCGAGAATGTATCTGAATGGTCTCAAAAATACCACACCCTAAATCTCAAAAATTCCACTAAGTATGATGGAGGAAGAATTGGAATTTTCTGAGGCCAACTGGTATTTTTGTGAACATTTTATTTCTAACCGTGAATAGTGACAAAAAATCAACAGTGGAATTTTAAGTTGAAATTTTTCATAGACCTTAGTCTCATTAAATTAGAAATTTTAAAACTAGAATGAGAATTTTTGGGGTAACAGAGAATATTTTACACATTTTCAAAGTTTAAATTCAGTTTGTGATGAATAGTGACTTTTTGGTTCCGATGGAATTTTGAGCCGAAATTTTACATGGGTCTTAGTATCAATAATTAAGAATTTTTAAAACTAAAATGGGAGTATTTGGACATGCAGAGAATATTTTCCGAATTTTAGAAGCAAAAAGTAACATATTATGTGCATAAAGTAATTGGGCCCCATTAGGCCCAATTTAATAGATCCAGCCCAACCCATGGCAGTTTTAAATATCTGTATACAGCCCATATGTGAGAAGAACTTCATTTTCCCCACCAATTCACCATAGCCAACGTGAATTTCCATAAGTAAGCCACCATTTTTGCCATTTTCCCTCTCCAAAATCTCACACAATTCCACCAAAAATTTATAGAAATCAAGCCTCCATCAC
>CANXYI012142324.1:0-13579 GCA_948208565.1 Hura crepitans | reverse complement strand
TATATATATATATATATATATATATATATATATCATTTCTTACCATATATATATAGCCTCCACACTGTCAAGTAAAGACAATTGTAGCCAACTCTAAATCAAGCATTAGGTAATTCCTTTCATGAGGCTTCAATTATTGAGATGCATATGACATTTCTTTACCATCTTTCATTAATTCACACCAAAGCCCGTTGTGTGATTCATCACTGTAAATGACAAAATCCTTCCTCGACTCTAATTGTCTAAGGATTGGGCTTTAGTTAACATGGCTTTCAATTTGTCAAAACTTTCTTGGTATTTATCATCTCATACAAACCTCACTTCTTTTTATAGTAACCATATTAGAAAAGTAGCAATTAGGGTGAATCCTTTGACAAATTGCTTGTAATAGCCAGCTAGTCCCAAGAAACTTCGAATTTCTATCACATTTCTATAAGGTTTCTACTCCATGACAAACTTGATCTTGCTTGGATCTACTCTAATTAGCTGACAAAATGTGCCCTAGAAAGGCCACATCATTCTATAAAAATTCACATTTACTCAACTTGGTAAATAGTTTTTTCTCTCTCAATGTCTATAGGACCAACATTAAATACTGCTCATGTTAATCCTTTGTTTTTTAGTACACCAATATATCACTAATAAAAGCTACCACAAATTGATTGAGACATGGTTTAAAGATTAGGTTCATCTGGTCCATGAATGATGTAGAGGCATTGGTAAGCCCAAACAACATCACTAAGAATTCATAGTATCTATAACTAGTGCAAAAAGCTTTTTTATGAATATTATATTCCTTGATAATAAATTGATGATACCCTTATCTCAAGTTGACTTTTCAAAACACACTGGCTCCTCACAATTGATCAAAAAGTTCATCAATCCTTGGCAATGAGTATTTATACTTAATGGTCACCTTATTTAATTGTTTATAATTAACAAAAAATCGAAGTGAGTCATCTTTCTTTTTCAAGAACAATACCGGTGCTCCCTAAGATGAGACACTCAATCAAATATAGAGGAGTTGTATATCTTCTTCCATGTGGAGCCTAATAAGGTGCTATACCCAATCTTGATTGATGACTATTATTATAAACAAACTTTGCCAAAGAGAGGTATCAATCCCAACTCTCTTGAAACTTGATTACACAACATCATAACATATCTTCTAAATCCTTTTATCATAAGATCACAAGTAACATGATATCAAAATCAATCAAGTACATAAGTTACCTGAATGGCTCTCTCAAGTTGACCATACATTTATGGATGAAATGGCATGCTAAAACTAAGTCAAGTAAAGCACTCTTCTTTTTTACTAGACCTACACTACCCTAATAGTTCTTGTTACAAGTATTACAGGTCAGGGGTCCATTCTTATTACCTAAAGGAATAAGAGCACTAGCAGCTCTAGGAGGTAGTCGGGTCTAACTATAGATGCTTATCCAGATCTCTAAGACTGAGTCTGTCTCTATGCCTTATACACTAACTAGAACTGAGATGGTACTTTTCTTTTTCTCTCACTATCACCTTAGGCTACACTAGACTGCCCCGTAGTAAACTGTCTCTTTCCTTTTCTTAATAATATCCCACCAGTGGTATGCTTCTCCATGTAAGAGAGAATTTGTTCATTTCATACTATCTTCTTTTTAGCACTCCAACTACTCTAGAATCCTAAAAATTTTCTCCAACCAATACTCCGCTCGTGTTGCATCACTAGGATTAGGAGTAGCTATATTACCTACTCCCTATATTATAGTCAGAGCCTAACTGGCTACTTCCTCTACTCTTTCCTTTGATGGGCTATCAACCATTTTGAATTACTATACTTCTTCTACTCTTTCCTTTGATAGGCTATCAGCCATTTTGAATTATTATACGAATTACAAAACTTATTAGCCTCCATGTAGTGTAGCATAATAGCATAACCAACCCTAGACTCTGGCACTCATGTAAATTACCTAGGAACTTTAAACCTAGGCTCTGATACCACTAAATGTGACACCCTTTACCAAGCTCCTAAAGAAACCTATCAGGTGATGTACTTCACAACAGATCACTCATTCTAAGATTACTCCAAGAGAAAACTCTTTAACACTTATAGGCTGTTCTAAAACTTTATTAGATATTGCTTAGATTTCTAGTCTAATTCTTAAACATATTCATACATGGTTTGATAGACTAAGACACTTTATAGGTCATGGAGAATTAGGCCAGCATAACAGCTACCCAGGTGATATACTAAAATTTTTTTCACCTATTAAAACACTTCTATAAGAAAACAACCCTAAACCTCCATCTAGACCTTTTTGGTGCCCCAATCAACATCAACACACATCAAACACATATCAGAATCAAACACACAGGGCCTTAGGCCCATAATTATCAAACTACACGTAAACCAAATAAACACCACACCATCTTATATACATCACATGCAAGTTATAATTACAAACATAGCAGCTTCTAAGCATGCTAACCCAAACCTATAGGATATTACATGAGTGCCACTACTAAAAAGAAAAACAACTTCCTTTACCTTTCAACTCTTGTATAGCTACATTACACAATCACTGAGGCTAGCTTGCTTGTCTTTATTACCTACACACCACAACACATGTACACTGAGCATAAAATTATGTGAATTTAAATCATTTAAAACATGCATTACCACATATGCGCAAGCAAAAATAATGGTCTAGGTGTAGTGTGTGAGCAATATGCCAGATAAATGATGTCATATCTACTTTAAAATTACCAAAATGCCACTGTGGTGTATTTATTAAGATTCACTATCAGAAAATACCATAAACTAAATTAAATTCACATTTCCTAGTATTTTAAGTCCTTTTTATAGGCCAGATTAGATATACGACACTTACAAACACTAGACTAAGAGGGCATTAGAAAAAATGTATAGTGGCCCATATTTTGGACCCTAACCATTACACTAGCCTGATATAGACTATAGGGATCAGTTCATAAGAACCTCCTAAGGGGTAAAAATACTGAGTAATTTTTCATAGGGATAAGTCCACAAAACCTCCCAATGGTACTTATCATGTCAAATAGTTCCTTTGGTTTTGCCAAGCAGACTAGTGTAGTGGCCCCTCTGAGGACTTTTGCCATTGCATTGGTATAGTTTGATATCCAATCAATGAAAAGAGTGTCTACCCTACAAACTAGTGTAGTGGCTCAATTATGATCCTCGGCCACTGCACTAGACTAGTTCGATAACTAAACAATCTAGGAACTACTAATCACCAAGTTGATTGGTCGATCCATCTAGTGGGTGTCTAACTAATGGGCCATATAACTTCATTTAAGTTCATTTCTTCACTGATCATCATTTTTTAATATTATAAGTTCAAAAATAGGCAGTTAAAAATTTTATCAAATAGTCAATTTTTGACCCGGACAGTTACTGGTCATTTTTAGCCCTACCGGGAAATTATGGGTAAATTTTTCTATAATACTTTAACCCATTTCTAAAGGCATAATTAAAAGCATATTAAATCTAGTCTAGCCCATTATTTTGGCTCAATTATTCACATGTTAAACTATTATTTTAATTATAGTCCCAAAATCCTTTTTAATGGAACAATTATAGGTCATTTCTCCTAATTGTGACAGCCATTTTAGGTTCATTTTAGGTCCTTTTTTAGTGTCAATTGCACCAATGATCATGCATTTCCATAGGCCTAAAGCAAACCTCAAATAAAGATATCAATTTTCCATACAAATGGCTTACATGCTGAGGGACACAAACATTATATGTTAAGTCACGTTACAGTACCATTCTATGCCTATTATAAACCCATTTTTATTGTCATCTTTCATGCTATTTTAAGTAAATTTCAAGTTTACTTTTCAACCCTTTTCTATCCTTTAAAAGTGTCTCATATATTATCCATTTCATGCCACACTAAGCATACATGTCAACCTAAATCATGCCATATACATAATGCCACAAATGTCATGTTACACTATACTTATGTACATGCCAAATCAAACCTCAATTTTTATGCCATCTTAACCTTGCATAGCTCTTGCCCACAAGTGGATAATAATCACAAGCATACCTTTGCTCATGCTTACTCACACGTACCAACACCATGGCATATTAAAGGTATATATACATATATATACATCATGTACACATGTTTTATCACATACACACATGCAAAAACCCATGTTAACCCTCTCGACCAACTTATATCATGTACCTACATGCATTATTTTGCCATAATATCCATACATATCCTTTATTTACTTACCACACACACTAGCCATATATTATTCTAACCTAAATGTACATGCATATACCCCTTATCACACACTATATGCCATTGCACCACTAACATATGCTTTAGCCATGGAAGCCACACACTATGCACATGTATGATTTCAATAAATTTACCACTTATACAACCTCTCTTATGGCAATGCTTCATTTTTAACATGATCCATACATCATAGGTGTAACATTCACACCCTAAATTACACTCCTAACTGAAGGCTTAAAGCTCACACAGAATGTCATGATATTATCTTTCACTCTAAACACATTTGCAAGCTAGTAATCCTTCGATGTTCATCACATAACCTTATAATTTCACACCACATAACTTAGTCCTTACCTTTTAAGCTAAAGCATCCAATGTATCTCATGACCATGCATGAAATCTCCCATCAACATGCCTTTAGCATTACACATACACCAAAATCATGTCAATCTATGATATATACACCATTTTTCCTCCTAAATCTCCCTTATACGTGAACCCACACACACTATATACCTTTTGAATTTATTTAGAAGTCACTATACATGTATGTATTTTCCATAATTTTAAATAATAGTTGTCACACAAGCATACCCTTTAACATGATACTAACTCATACCAAAGTTTCCCATACCATACATACCAATTCCTTTACTTCCCGTACCCAATGACTTAGCAAACTCACTAAAAATTTAAGTGGAAATTTCATATATTTTAAATTCACTTACCTTATAGAGAGGCAAGGCTTTTCCTACCCTTTTTACTTATCCATTACCTCAATACACTTTCTCATTCTCTTGGCCTCCATAATCACAGACATAGCTTGGGAAAATCTTCAAAAATTCCATAAGGCCCTAATTGAAATTATATGATGGTAATAAGTCTTAAGGGATGTAATCCTCTAGAAATTAAAATAAAAAGAGAGGTAGAACACTTTCACACAAAGCTAGTCCCCCAAGCACCTCTTATTGTGCACTTGATCAAATCTTCAATTTCCTTGAATCATTTGCTTACTTGTGGCATCTAGAATCTTCAAGATGCAATTATTGCCTAACAATTTAGGTTTTTGGTGGCCTTAGAATAGGGATTTTTGCTAAAATAGCCATGGAAGTGTTATGAAGAAAACTAAAAAATGTGGACAGCTAAGGAAGAAGAAAAGAAAGAAGAGAAAGTGGAGCAAGGTGTAGGTGCCACTTGGGGGATGTGGTTCACTTAGGGTTGGTGGGCCACATGTCACAGCCACTAGTGGTAGTGTTGAGGTGCCTTGGGTCATGACAGATGGCACTTGAGCACCTTGGAACTCGATTTTTTGAAAAATTAGAGCTCAAATTTTTGGGATTTTTTAAAAATCATTTAGACATCAAAAAATTATGCCATTTGTTCACAAAATCCTTAATTAGGACTGATTAGATGCTTGTAAAATTTTTGCAATAAAATTCCTTTAGTAAATAGGTGAACAAAATTCTTGGGAATCTCAATTTTTGGGCAAAATTTTGGGAAATTTTAATATTCCACTGGGACCTTTGAAAATCATTGCATTTATTTTAAAAATCCTTAAATATCCTCATTTAGGGGCATGCAAAATTTTAAGACCAAGCTCTTTTAGGAGATAGGCTAGCTAAATTCTCAAAATATAGTGGTTTTGCCAAAATTTTGAAAAATCCTCAAATGGCCTCAAAAAATAAAATTCCTTCTCTGTTGGCCTAATTAAATTTTTTAACCTCTAGGGTATGGTATTTTTAGGTCTATCTAGTCATGTCCTAGGTCATTTTCAGCTCGACTCCATCTCAGCCTATGGCCCACTAGATTATGGCCTGAAATAATTTATTAGTTCTACTAAATTTGTAAATTAAGTCTTTTTCAACATTTTATGGCCCCTTAAAGTTTTATGAGCAATGCCCTTGCCTCGAACCTCATGAAAGTGACTAGGCACTTTGAGAACACTTCCTGACCTCAATGGTACTATTCACAGAGCCTCGACTTATATACACACACACATATATATATATACACATATACATATATATATGTTTGTATGTATGTACATATGTATGTATATGTACATATTTATATGCATCTATGTATGTATACAAATATATATATTTTTATATATGTATATATGTATCGAGATATGTATGTATGTATATATGTATGTGTGTGTGTATATATATATATATGCATTGTACATACATACATATAATAGACATAAAATGGAAACCCCTTTTTATATTGTATACTCGATGTATGCATAGTCTCTATACAAAATAGTCAATTAATATTAAATCTAGTAGGTCATCTATTATAATGTAATTTCATCTAAAGCATTTAAACATTATATCATATCTTTATTTGTTTTAATTAAGATATGTAATTCTACCACAACTATTTTGTCCTTGTAGCTTTTTACATTAACTAAGCCCATACTAGAGAGACTAAGCTTTAAGATTCTGGATAACGAGATCTAAGTTATGCAATGGCCCACACTTTAGACCTCAGTAGCTACACTTATCCATATCCACTTAATAGTAGGGATCAGTTCATAAGAACCTCCTAATACTAGAGTGGCAGGGATCAGTCCAATTTGACCTCCCAATAATAGGGATAGCAGGGATCAGCCCTGTGGGACCTCTTAATATCCTAAATATAAACTCAGCTCAAGTGGATAGTAGGGATCATCCCTGTGGGACCTCCCAATATCCCCTATTGTATGGGTAATAGGGATTAGCCCATATGGACCTCCCAATACCTATGTGTGTAGGGCTCATAATCAGAACCTCAATGGCTGCACCTACCATACCATAACAATAAGCAATGGCCCACAGGGATGAAAGCTCCTAGCAGCTACTAAATCCTTAGTTAATCAGTCAACCTATCTAGTGGGTCGCTTAACTAATATGGGACAATACTAAGTAACATCTACATTCCTAGTAATAGGTCATTTAACACTTATTCTTTTCGTTCATTTTTATCATACAAATTATGTGCACATTTTCATTATCACATGGCCACTACTAAAAGCATATTATGATTATAATTGTATTATTTATTTGATCTAATTCCTTATGCCAAGAATTCTAACAATTAAGCCACTATTGTGTTCAACTTATGTTACCTCACACATGCTTATACAACATTATATAGATTTCATGAATTATCATCATCTTTACAACCTTTTACATATCTAATTTCTTTCATTCGCTTTTAGTTATTTACTTCCCATGATTTGCATGCTTATACACACCCTTCATGCACAATTTCTATTAGACTTTACCTCATATGCATACAAACTCATGCCTTATGACTACCGTGACCTAAAACATACACATATCAATTCTTTTAAATCTCACCTTATCAATAACTTACCATTAAAACATTATTATCTATACATGTCATTTCCCATGCCATTAGCACACAAACACACATGCACTCCTTTATAAAAACATTTGGCCCCACACACACACACACACTCACATTTCTTTTTCATGTGATCTTTACACATTCAAGCATTATATGTTCCACATAGAAAACTCACACATTCATTCCATGCAATTACACACACATACATATAATGTATCATTTCCATACACACTCACACATGCATACATGAACACCAACATACTAAACAACACATATTGTATTAAATTCACATACTACAATTTCAAAATTCTCCAATTCACCTCTTTAAGGTTTACTTAGCCTCTCCTTCTTAATTTGTTTCTCTTTTCTTACAAACATAATCACATTTAGGTTCTGAAAATTTGTTAAAAATCCTACACACCTCTAAATTGAAATCTAATTATATGGTTGGTCTTGGTGCACTTAGACCTATCTAAATATAAAATAAAACTTGGGAATAAAAATTGGGAAAATAACATTTACACTCACTTTAGGCACTATTCACCAAGTGCTCAAATCTCTAAAACTAAGCTTTTTTTTTAAATTTAATAATAGAATTTGCTTTAAGAGGTTGTAGAGATGAAGAAGGGTATAAAATTTAAGAGATTTTCCTTTCTTTTAGTGTTAAAAAAGAAGAAAATAAAGAGAGGGAGGAAGGTAGAGGTCAGCCATAGAAGAGAGGGAGGGGGAGGAAGAAAGCTTGGCACATATGGCACCCCTACATGTGTCACTCTTTTTATATTAAACACATGGATAGTCTAGATCACGCTTGTCAACCTGATAATTTGTATTAATCCAATTTTTGTTTTAAGCTTCAAAATTCAAATTAATTGTTCAAGACCTCTAAAATTCATTCTTTTAGTGCCAAAAATTCTTAAAAGTCCTAATTAAGGGTCGCCTAGAATCTCAAGTCAAAACTCTAAAGGAAACTAAGGTAACTATTCACTCATATAATTGAGAAATTCTGAATAAATACCAAACGACCTTAGAAATTTATAATTGCTTCACTAATGCATTAATTGGAAATTTTTTACATTCAGTGTATGCTATTTTTAGGTCCATCTAGGAATATCCCAGGCCTATTTAGCATAATGCAAATTAAACTCACTATTCACTAGTTCTCAACATAAAATGATGTATTAGTTTTAGTAAAAGTTTTAATTATTTTATTTTCATTTTTTCTAACTCTTTAAAGTTTTATAACTATTACTTTCCTTTTTGACCACCATAAGGTGCCTCACACCCCTGAAAAGCACTATTCATGCCTGGAAAAGTATTGTTCATGAAACCTAGGTTTTTGGGCATTACAATCCTTCCCCTCTTAAGAAATTTCATCCTCAAAATTACCTGGTGCAAATAAGTAAGGATATAGGGCCTTTATTTGCTCTTCACTTTCCTAGGTAGCTTTTTAGGCCTTATGGTGCCTCGATAGTACTTTTACTAGTGGTATGACCTTGCTCCTTAATTCCTTAACTTCTTTGGCTAATATTTGCACTAGCTCTTCCTCATAACTCAAATCGGGTTGTACATGGATCTCCTCTATAGGTGTCATATATGAAGGGTTAGATTTATATCACCTTAGCATTGAGACATGGAATACATCCTGAATTTGCTATAGTTCTAACGGTAAAGCTAGCCAGTAGACCACCAATCCCACACGCTTGATAATCTTGCATGGATTGATGAATCTATGTCTCAGCTTCCTTTTCTTGCCAAATTGAAGCATCTTTTTTCTTAGGGACACTTTCATGAAGACCTTCTCATGGACTTCATATTTAATGTCATTTTGTTTTAAGTCAGTTTATGATTTTTAATGATCTATTGAAACCTTTAATGTTTCTTTGATAATTCTTACTTTCTCCTAGCATCCTCGACCAAACTAGGTCCCATAAGCTTGCTTTCACCCACTTCGCTCTAAGAAAGTGGAATCTTACACTTTCTACAATACAATGCCTCATAAAGAGTCATGCCCAAGATAGTCTGATAGATGTTATTATAGGCAAATTCTACCATGGGTAAGTACTAATCCTAGCTCCTTTTACATTCAATAGTGCAACTACATAGCATATCTTCTAAAATTTGTATGATCTATTCTAATTATTTATCAATTTATTGATGAAAGGTTATGCTAAAAGTGAGACAAGCACCTATAGGCTCTTGTAACTTCATCATAAATCTTGAAGTGAACCGAGGATGTCGATAAGAAATAATAGCTAGTGGCACTCCATGCAATCTCATGATCTCTTCTACATACAACTGTGCTAACTTCTCCAAAGAATAGTCAATTCTGATTAGAATAAAGTGGCCTAATTTGGTTAGCCTATCCATAATCACCCAGACCATATCACATTTACTCTTGGACAATTGTAATCCCATTACAAAGTCTATGGTGACCTTCTCCCACTTTCATTCTAGAATTGCTATGAGTTGCAATAATCTAAAAGGAACTTGATGTTCTACCTTCACCTGCAGACCGATGAGGCATTAAGCTACATAATCTAATACATCTTGTTTCATTCCTAGCAACTAATAATGGGTTTTCAAGTCATGGTACATCTTTGTAATTCTTGGATGCATTGAATATAGAGCATTATGTGCTTCTTTTAAGATTTGTCTTCTCATCCCTGCTACCTCAGGTACACATAACCTATTTATAGAGATTATGTATTTTACTGAGGGCAAGAGTGGTTAGTGGAGTCACCATCTGGCCTCTACACAAGGACCTTTGATCTTCTATACTAGAAAGGTTTGGAATTTTAGATTTTATTTATACCCCAATAATATGTTGTCTTTGTATATTGTAACATTTATCAATCCCTTATCATTTAAGCATACGTCATTCTTAATTTAAATTGCATCACCTTTGCATGCATAAAAATAAATTACGATATTTAAATAATACAATTGTGTTTGTTATACATGCAGAAAGTGGGTTAGTTATTGATTGTTAATTGACGTAACAACTACCCTTAATTCTATAGGAATTGGCAGTAATTGCCCAACTCCCATCTCTAGGAGATTGGACTTTATTAAAATATATTTTTCATGTGACTTTTGATTAAAGAAGTACAAATCCATTTTATTAGAAAACACCAATTAATTATATAGAAAGCTGTTTTAATGTCATATTAAGATTTAACATGTAAAATTAGTTATTTACTAACTATTACAACCCCAAAATAAATAATGAAATGTAAATAGTACAAAACCAAAGAGACAAATTATAGTCCTAAAATGGTCCCGCTTCTACATCACCAGGTCCGTGTGAACTCTATAAGGCACTGACATTAGTCCATATGGACTACTGCATAAATGATATTAAGTCCATTCGGACCTTCACTCTAGTGAGATAGGTCACTTGCATAAAACTCAAAAGAAGAGATTAATAACACCAAATAGTGGTCCATGAGGACCTAATGGCAGTGTCAAATAGAATGATCATACAATATGGTATAGATATAAAGGCATGCAAACATGGTGAACAAAATACGTTAAAACATAATAGACAAGGCAAATATGATATTGTTATCGTACCATGGTCCGTACAAACCTCATATTATGTACATAATCAATGTATAGGTCTGTGCGGACCTTCTACCACAGATGTATTCAATTAATCGGTTCGTGCAAACCTTCTATCATTCAAAATAGGTTCGTGCAGACTTAGTCATCAGTTCCAAAATGTAAGTGCGATTACAATTTTCCATGAACAATTAGAACATTATTAAACCAATTTGAGAGGTTAACCTACTCCTATAATTGTTGTAAGGATTACATAGAACCACCTCACATGATAATTAATCATGGGAGATCATCAGTTACAACAAATAACACAAATAAATGAATTAATATGATGAAAGGAGCCTCATATCTTACCTTGAAGTGAGCACTAAGCAACAAGACAATGGTTAGGCTTTAGAAGAATAGATTTTTGAGTGTGGGTTAATTAGACTAGTAGAATGATTCCTCAAGGGTTTATTAGTCATTGTAATTCTGATTCTTAGCCTTCTCCTTAGGTTCTCCTCCTTAGGTTCTCCTTCTTGATCTATTTTGACTCTCCCTTTGATCATACCCTAAAGTGGGTATTTATAAGCTTAGGTTTAAGGTTTTTCCATCCAGGGGTGGTAGAATCCTTCTAGGAATAGGATTTTATGCCTGTATAGGAACTCTACACTTCTCAAAGTTTTACGTCCATAGGTCAGTACAGACTTGTACAGCTTAGTCTGCATGAACTTAGGCATGCTTTTCCTGCTAGTCCATGGGCTTTAGGCTAGGTTGGGTTAGTTCATGTCGACATGGGCTTTAGCTTGGTTAGATAGGTCCGTGTGGACATAAGCTTTGGCTTGTTTGTGCGGACCTCATAGCATTAAGTCCGTGCGAACTTATGCCATATTGGTCTGTGCAGACTTGGGTTTTGAGTTACTTGCCCTATTACTTAAGCCTATCTCTAGTTATCATCATAGGCCAAAAAAGGTGAATAGGTCCATACCATGGGGGCTTCACCCCTGTACCCCTATTGGAATCAGTGTCAGGCTTCGAGCTTAGGCCTGTCAGCCCAAGCTCTCCACTTTCACCATAATTTCCTATTTTTTTCACATTTTGGGTTGCACCATGAGCTTTTTGGGTCAGGTCAAAGTCTGAATACTTAAGAAAGTCCTAGACCTAAAATTAAGGTGTCTACACTATCATGAAAATATATACATTTATCTACCTTAATCTCAAATTTTAAAGTTTAATCTCAAATTCTATAGTTTTCCCTTCTTTGATCTTACCCATTATCTACTTAAGGTAGTTATCTTGGACTTATGCTTCCCTTACCTATTGCTTTATGTTAGGTTTCACCTATATTTCAACAAAAATTGCATCATCCTCAATGTAGTCTATTCTTGTATTCATGGCTTTCATAGTTGTTATAAACTTCAGGCTCAACACATCAGCTACTACATTAGTTTTGCCTAGATGATAATAAATCAGACAGTTATAATCATTTATCAATTCCATCTAATGTTGTTGCCTTAGGTTCAACTCTTTTTATCTGGGGAGGTATTTCAAGCTTTTATGGTCGGCGTAGATATAACATCTATCACAATACAAGTAGTGCCTCCACACTTTTAGTGTAAAAATAATAACAATGAATTCTAGATCATATGTGAGGTAGTTCCATTCATGTGGCTTCAATTGCCTTGAGGCATAAGCTACTACTTTTCCATCTTAAATTAAGACACATCAAAGCCCATTATGTGATGTATCACTATAGATTATAAAATCTTTTCCCTACTTAGATTGAGTGAGGATAAGAGCTTCAGTTAACATTACTTTCAGCTTGTCAAAACATACTTAACATTTATCATCCCATATGAATTTCACATCTTTTCATAACAATCTAGCTAATGGATCTACAATCAAAGAAAAGCTCGTTACAAATCTCTTATAGTAACTAGCCAATCCTAAGAAACTTTGAATTTTAATTATATATCTAGGAGGCTTTCACTTTAACACCACTTTGACTTTACTTAAATCGACCCTAATGCCTTCTTCAGAAACTATGT
Organism: Hura crepitans; assembly: GCA_948208565.1. Lineage (NCBI taxonomy): Eukaryota > Viridiplantae > Streptophyta > Magnoliopsida > Malpighiales > Euphorbiaceae > Hura > Hura crepitans. The sequence goes on along the minus strand of CANXYI012142324.1, from coordinate 348 downwards.
GGCCTAAAAAAGGCTACCTCTTACAACTAGAATTCAAATTTACTTAGTTTAGCATACTGTTGTTTTTCCCTTAAGGTCTATAACACAATCCTCAGGTGCTACTCATGCTCTACCCTATTCTTGAAGTATACTAAAATGTCATCAATAAATATAACAATAAACTAGTCTAAATATGGCTTAAAGATCCAATTCACAAGGTCTATGAAAGTTGCAAGGTTGTTATTGAGTCCAAATGTAATTACCAAGAACTCATAGTGCTTGTATTTGGTGCAAAAGGCAGTCTTTAGGATTTCAAATTCCTTGATTCTCAACTAGTGATATCCCAATCTCATATCAATTTTTACAAAC
>CANXYI012142288.1:0-10748 GCA_948208565.1 Hura crepitans | reverse complement strand
CAGGTTATACTAATCCCAAAATTTTTTGAGCAACTTTTGGAAATATTTTATGATTTAGCATTACTTTAGTGACTATTCATAAGACATTATTGTAAAAATTTTCTTTGTGTTTTTAACCAACTAAATGACTTTCGATTGGTCTCAAACTTTGCCTAAGAATATTTTATGACTAGTCTTTCACTTGGGCTATTTAGTGTATCTTGGGTTTTGGGAGCAATATTCATTACATGAAAACACTATTCATAAAAAATAGGATTTTCTGGTCATTACCTTTACTTCCCCTCTTAAAAGAAATGTCATCATCGACATTACTTGGTTTAAACTTGTGTGGGTACTTCTCCCTCATTTGATCCTCTATTTCCCATGGTTCTTCCAAGTAACTTTTACTAGTGGAACTGCCTTGTTCCATAACTCCTTGACCTCTCGAGTTAGGATACTAACTAGTTCTTCTTCATGTGATAGATCCGATATCACCTTGACCTCTACCACTCACAAAATAGGTGTTGCATTTGATATGTACCTTTTAAGCATACATACATGAAAGACATCATGAATTTATTGAAGTTCAGGTGGTAGTGTTAGTATATAGGCTAGTAGGCCTACACGTTCTATCCTTTGTATAGCTTAAACCTTATACTCAGCTTTCCTTTCTTACCAAACCACAAAACTTTCTTCCAAGGTGAATCCTTGACAAATACTTTGTCTCCCACTTCAAATTCTTTATCTTTCCTCTTGAGATTAGTATAAGGCTTCTATCTATCAAAAACTTCCTTTAACTTATCCCTAATGATCTTTACCTTCTCCTCTGCATCCTTGATCAATTCTGGTCCCATGAGATTGATTTCACTAAGCTCATTCCAACATAATTTTGTCTTGCACTTCCTTGTGTACAACACCTTATAAGGAGCCATTCCTAGTCTCATTTAGTGGCTATTGTTGTAGGCAAACTCTGTAAATGGTAAATAGTAATCCTAGCTACCTTTGAACTTAATGGTAGAACTTCTCAACAAAGTCTTCAAGCACCTAATAAGGATGCTTTATCATACCATAAAATTATACATATCTTAATGTGAAATCACTTAAGTATCAATAGATTACTAGAATGACTCTTTCTAATAGTTTATCAGTTTGTGGATGGAATGCCATATTGAAACTCAATCGACTACCTAAGGCATTATGAAGGTTTTTCCAAAACCTTGATGTGAATCATAGGTCTTGATCCAATATGATTGAAGATGGCACTTTAAGTAACTTGACGATCTCACCTACATATAATTCATTAAGTTTTTCCATGTAATAATCCATTCTTATTGGTATGAAATGAGCTATCTTGGTAAGACGATCGACCACAACCCATACTAAATCATACCTATTCCTTATCATGGGTAGCACAACTACAAAGTGCATGGTGACTCTATCCCATTTCCATTTTAGAATTACAATAGGATGCAGCAAACTAGATGGAAAGTGATGTTATGCTTTCACATCCTAACAAGTAAGGCACTTAGTCGTAAACATCAAATCTTGATAGACCTTTATGATACTAGGATGTATAGCATAAAGAGCATTGTTAGCCTTATCTAGAATCTACTTCTTTAACTCTTCAACATTAAGAACACATATCCTATTATGGTAATACAAACAACCATCACTCTTTAGCTTATTCTCTATAGGATTCCCCTCTTGGATAGCACTTATCATGCTTGTTAACTTGTGATCATCCTTCTAACTATCTTTAACTTCTTATAGCAAACTAGGCTTGACTTTTATCTCTACTAATAAAGTATTATTAGGTATAAACTGAAACCTAAAATTCATAGCTTTCATGGTTATGATGAATTTCCTACTAAGAGCATCAGCCATTACATTGACTTTACTAAGATGATAATCATTTAGATAGTCATAGTCCTTAATTAACTCCATTCATCATCTCTACCACAAGTGCAGCTCCTTTTTTGTTGGAAAATACTTCATACTCTTGTGATCTATGTATATGTAATACTTCTCACCATAGAACTAATGTCTCCATATCTTTAATGAAAACACTATCCCTACAAGCTCTAAATCATGAATAGGGTATTTTTGCTCATGTTGATTTAAATACCTAAAAGTATAGGCAACCACCTTGCCCTTTTGCATTATAACACAACCCAACCTATTACGTGAAGCATCACTGTAAATGGTGAAGTGCTTCCTAGAAATTGGCTGAATAAGAATTGATGCTTCTATCAACATTACATTTAACTTGTTAAAGCTTTGCTGACATCTTTCATCCTAAAAACACTTAACAATTTTCTTTAACAAATGAGTTATAATTGCTACTGATAAAAAAAAACTATTGAGAAGCCATCTATATTAACTAGCCAACCCAAGGAAACTCAAAACTCTATGGTTTTCCTAGGTGGTTTCTATTCCATAACAACTTAAGTTTTTCTAAGATTAACCCTAATCCTTTCTATAGAAGCTATATGTCTAAGAAATGACATCTAACTAAGCCAAAACTCACAATTGTTAAGCTTAGCATATAACTTCTTATATCTCAGAACTTATAGAACCATTAATGAAGACAACAACAAATTAGTCTATGAAAGGTTGTAACACCCTATTCATCAGGTCCATAAAAGCTATGGAGCATTACTAAGCCCAAATGGCATTACCAAAAACTCATAGTCACCATATCTTATTCTGAATGTTGTCTTCACCATATAAAATTCTTTTACTCTTAATTGATAATAACCAAACCACATATCAATAAACTGATAAAAAAAGGTCATCAATCTGTGGTGACACATACTTATTCTTGATGGTCACTTTGTTTAGCTGGTAATAATCCATATGCAATTGAAAAGTACCATCTTACTTCACAAACAGCACTAGTGCTCCTAAATGTGAAACACTAGTCTTGATGAAACCCATATCAAGAAGCTCTTAAAGTTAAATCTTTATCTGTTTTAACTCTATTGGAGCCATTTGATAAGGTGTTATCCATACTGGAGTTTTGCGAAGTAACACCTTTATACTAAATTCAAGTTCCCATTATGAAGGCAAATCAAGCAACTCTTATGAAAATACTTCCACAAACTCTGACACCACTGGTATGCAACTAGCATCTGATTCTCCACTATAGGTATCAAACACATAAGCTAAGAAGGCTTGACAACCCTTATTTAATAGATGCCTTTCTATCACTACCGTGATCACATTTGACAGATAGCATGTCCTCTTACCCACTACTATAATATTAGCCCAATCTTCAGCCTTAAGAGTTAACCTCTTCGACTTATAATCTATTATTGCTTAATATATCGATAGCCAATCCATGCCTAACATCATATTATACTCATCAAATGGTATCTTAATGAGATCAGCCAAAAACTTATGTCCTTGCACTAACAACAGACACTGCTTGTAAACTTGTTCACTATAACATGTAGACCTGTGATGCCCCAAATATTTTAGCACTAAAATGGCAAAGTGCCCTAAGGCACAAAGAGAAACTTTGATGCTCAAGGAGGCATGAGGTTCGAAGTGCAAGGTGCAAAATATATTTCTTAGTGCCTAAAGAATTTATTAGGGGGAATCAATGACCATTAAATTAAATAAATGGCAGAGCTAGTGGAATGGAAAAAATGATCGCACCATGGGAAATTTTGAGGCCTAGGAAAATTTATAATAAACTAATTTTGATACTAGCAGAGTTGAAAAATTATTATTATATTGAGGTTCGTGACTTTCAAGAATTAGGGAAATTATAATAAATTAATTACGAGAGTAGTAAAGGAAAAAATAATAATAAATAATAAAGTAATCATTTAGATCAATAATAATGGAGAGAAAGGAAGAAAATATATGTATACCCTTAGGACTAAATTAAAGTAAAAAGAAAAAAGAAGGAGCAAAATGAGGATTTACCAATTTAGAATGTGACGTGGCAATTTTAGGTAATTTAAAGAATTAAAATGAAAAAAAATACATAAGAAAAGAAGGAAGGGAATAGACACGAAAAGAAGGAAGGAAAGAAGAAAATAAGAAGAAAAGAAAGAGGAAAAAGAGAGGCAGACCAACACTAATGATGTATCATCTATTTTAAGTCACAGACATATTATGCTAAAATTGTCATTTTGCTTCCTCCTTAGATGTGCATACTGCTATCTTAGTAAAACCTTATTAACTATACTTACGCACATTATAACTTATTAGTATACTCATCTTTAGTATAACTGTATGGTTCCCTTCTACACTTCTCTCTTATTTAATACAAAATGCAACAATTTAGAGAGAATTTTATGCTTAGGCTTTACCTACTAATAAGTTGAACAAGCAGTCATATATATACTGTCATGCTTCCTTATATATCTAACACCAATAGTATGGCTTTTAGGCCTAAATACTTGCTTACATTACCTGGGTGCACCATATGAGAAATTAATTATATCTCCTATATAACCACTGTCTGAGGTTATTCATACCTGATACTCACTGTCTATCATAATACTATAGGTATTCATCACTAGGTTAACAAATTCTAATGGCCTCCCCTTGTTAGGTGTAAAATGGTAAATTATTGTTCTATCCATGATATTTTATTGTATCAAATTTATTTATTTACTTTTTTTCCCTTTCTCTTAGTATTTACTTCCTTATTTATTTATGGCCTGCCAAGCCCCCTCATATCTAGGCTATCAATATGTCATGTGCAATCATGTGATTCATATGCTAGAATGAAGAAATATTATGCCAATATGTAATCCATGTCAAAATGCAATGCCTAGGCTGGGTAATGAATGCAATCAAAGAAAAGAAAATAGCCTCTATCTGTAAAGATCTTGGTAGACATCAAACTAATTTCATTTAGTTTCTTTCTTCCCTTTCTTTATAATTTTTTGTATCAATTTACCTTATTTAATACCTCTCTATGGATACATTCATTTGTACTGGTCTTATTGAATTGTTTTTAAGTATCTCTTGTTTGACTACTAACTATACCATATTAATATCCTCTAGTATTCTTTAAAATTCATATATATAGGACTAGGTTTTCTCTTATTACTCTTATTTACTTAGGCTTTGTTTCTCTAAGTTGTATGCCTATTTCACTTTTCTATCAATAATACTTTAAACTTAAGTCAATTTGTATAGATAAGCTAATGCTTGAAGACAGTCTCAATAATTACTAGTTCCTAATTAGAAATATTTAATTCTTATATTACTGGGTCCAGTACTTCCTAGCATGTTGTCATGAGGTTTATTAAGGTAACATCCCAATTTAGCAATTCTCACCTAATATACCCTACTACCGCACCTCTAATTTGCCATATCATTAGAAATTATAGTTGCAGGGGATGTAAGGGATATGTGTTAGATAACTTTTCCACCCTCATATATATGTCATTTCTTACTCTCTCCGTAAGTTGGAGGGGTTAATTTTCTAGGGTGATATCTTGTTATTGATTTATCTCAATGTACCCCATTAATTTCCCAGGTAACATTAATTTAGAGGAGACCATTTCCATAGGGCTAGAAATTCAAGCACATAAAATTCACTAGCACGCAAGGCAAGTGTATCCCCCTGTGTGTAGTCATATTGGAATCAATAGAATCCTCAATTCCACAGAGTTGGCTTTGCATATTTAGACTTTAAGTTCTTAGTATGGGTTAGTATAATGCAAGAATGAAATGCATATAGTCTCTAGTCTATGAGTGTTAAATTGACACATTAATTAAGAATATCATGCTAAAAATAGCTAATGAAACATCTTCTCTTTTATGTTCTTTATCAACTTCACCATTAGATTAGGACTTAAATCTTCAATCTTGTCTTGGGTTAATTTAAGAGACTATAATTAAACGAGTTTCCCCTTTGGCTTGTTCTCACACTTCATCCGATAGTGTCACTATAGCATAAAAAACCAGTGGAAATAGATCTATGTATTTGATGCCCAAGTTGAATCTAGGCCTCCCTCTGTATTTCTCTTAATATTGAGGCCTTAACTAAGTAGACCCGATATATATTGCTTTGTCTATGGAGAGGACTTATCATTTATTTACACTCCTTCTCCCAAACTACAAGCATCTATCACAAACTCTGTCACCCGTCTTAATAATTCCCTGATTTGTAGTGGTAATATCAGTAATATTTGACTAAATTATTATAACTGGGCTTGAGTAGGTAATTAGCATATAGCAATAATCAACTTATTAGCCCTTTGATTAGCAGTAGGGTATGACTTATCAATCACTTCATTTGTTCTAGCTAGGTCTACCCATTTGGTATAATTATCATGAATAAATTAATTGCTTATCAGCCTCATTGCAGTGTAGTAGTTTAGTAAGAATCATTCCTAAACATAGGCATTCATGTAATATTCCTAGGAACAAATAACCTATGCTCTAATACCACTAAATGCCATAGCCATATCAGATTCCCAAAGAAACCCAATAAGTGATGCACTTCCCCCTAGGTCACCCATTTTGAAATTGTCATTGGTGACCACTCATTTAACTTTCACTAATCTCTTTATATTTAATTTAATTGAACTCCAAATCAGGTTCTATCTATTTTTTAGTTTTGCTTAAGGTCACTCTATCATATTTAAACCAAAAATAATCCTTCATCAGCTATTCAGATTTTCCCTAAAATTAGGTAGCATAATGGCTATCTGGGTCACTATCCAAAATTTTAAAGCTTGTATAAGCACTTCTATAAATTCATCTCCATATCACCTAGACGCTTTTAGTCCCCCAGATAATAATCCTAACATTAGCAACTATATGTTCATCAATCTAGGCCTCAAGCAATAATTAATATAATTCATAATCTAAAGCCTCATGCTCCATATTCTACTCAAAATAAAATCTCAAATCAATCGATCATGCAAATAAATATTCATTTCACAAAGGTTATTTATAAAAACTTTACTTTCATTTATCTTACAAAATCATAGCAACTTCTAAGCATGCCAAACACATAACTTATAGCTATTACATGAGTGCCACTATATGTAACAAGATTAAATAAAATTGAAACCCCTGCTGATTTAGCTTATACATTACACCCTTTCAGAGGTTTTTCAGCTGTTCTTATTTACCTGCACACCAAAACACTGGTACGCTGCATATGAAACTCAGTGGTGAATTCAATTAATTAAAAGCATGTCTCACCTATTTCACACTAGTAATTTAATGTATCCATATTATGAAAATCATGCCTATTAAGTTTAACATAAGAATAATATTCTTTTTTAATTTAGTATGCACATATTGTCTTAATCTTTCAACAAAGAATTTTGATTTAGGTCCTTATTGTAACTTTATCAATTAATTCATATAACCATGTAACCCTCATTTTAAAATTAATAGAGGACACTACCTTTAATTGAAATTTGACTATTGTATATTTTTATACATAAAATAATTCCTTATATAGTTGTGTATTAATCCCAATTATTTGATCCCTTTAGCTTACGCACATTCTCACTTAAGTCTTTTGACTATATCATATCCATTCGGATTAAAATATAATTTTCCTTAGTTCAACAAGGTTAGTTAAATTAGCATATAATCCTTAATTATATACTTTTCATAATTTTTGATCATATGCAGCACAATTTTAATAATTAATATTTTACTTGGGAATAGGCCCAACTAGGTAAACTACACCTAAATGCACTAGACTAAGGAGGGAAATAATAATTGTGCAGTGATCCCTATTATTGACCCTGACCACTGCACCAGCCTATGGTCTGCCTCATAAACTAGTGCAATAGCCCAATTATGGACTTACACCACTGCACCGACATAATTCGATAATGGCACTGAGTGCACTGGTAATGTGAAGATCTATCTAGCAGACTGGTTTGTCTAATAGACTAGTGCAGTGGCCCTCTAGAACCTATGCCATTGCACTGGCATAACTAGATGGATGGTGTCAAGTGTGTAAAAGCACATAATTGTCTATCTAATAGACTAGTACAGTTGCCCCAAAATAGGCCTTGACTGTTGTACTGGCCTTGCGTGAAAATCAGATAGTGTAGTAACTGCTAATCACTAAGTTGAATGATCAACACATCCAGTGGGTGTCTAACTAATGGGCCATTTAACCTTAATTTATATTTATTTCCTTATTGATAAACCTTTTATAATATTCTTAAGTTAATAGTTATTAATCTTATCTAACAGTCAATTTTTAGCATAGTTAGGTATAGGCTCTATCGGACAATTTCGAGTTAGTTTCCAATAATATTTTTTAGGTCCTCTTATTGCCAAAATTAAATTCACTTAATCCTTGATTTTATTTCTCCCTAAATTGCCTTTTAATATCTATTTACTGTCTATGTTCATTTTTTTTGTTCAGGTATTCAACAATTTAGGACAGTTATAGGTCAATTGCTTAGTTTACAACAATCAATTTAAGGCTCATGGTACCTTATTTTTTAGTGTAACCTTTACCATTCAATTTACATTTTTCATGGGCCTAAAGCCAAATTAAGTAGGCCATTCATAAGGCCACACAATAGGCACTCTTGCCATCCCAAGTTCTTATATCAAAATATCCCTTTTTTGGCACATTTCATGGCATTTCAAATTCACCTTAGTTTAAATTATGTCTCAATAAATGCAAGTTTTCAAATTCCTTTTCAATGCTTTTATTTATTCATTAAAAATACAATCTTTAAGCTCATTTCATACCATTTTAAACATATACATTACACTCATATTATCAACATCTCATACTTGACATATCATGTAACCTCTATGCTTAAGTCACTTAATTACTTTAATGAAACATGATTTTTATCACTTTAATTTTATTATTCTCATGAATAGATTATTCAAACCCTTCACAATGTATAATTAAACTCTTTTAATGGCATTAATCTTATGCCCTAATGCTAATATACACTATATAGATTTCATTAAACATATATGTCAACTTTTTGGCCCCTTTGGTTACAGAACATGAACCTATATATTTTGTTTCCACAATTCACCCTTTTTACATGTTATTTATTATTTATTGAATGTATAGTTACACATGCACTTGAATTCAATCCGTTAGTATGTTACACATGATGTACCTATGTAATTTCATGACACTATTATCTAGATACCTTTCTCCCACCATAAGAAAGTGCCATTACACTTCACATAAATCTCACCTTTAAAATACACTATGAAAACCCAACCTATCTTTCAATTATCACTCTAAAAGTGATGTTGTTATCTTCATTCATAAGAAACTATATCCTAGTGTCAAGTGATATACGCATAAATGTCAAAAATAAATGTTTGGCATTTATACATTTATAACTAGGTTTACACATCCTCTAGGCCATGTATTATATACCATTTCACACCTTATAAGATGGCTCAAAAGTAACCCTGCTTTATTTTATATTGCTACCACACAAAATCACGGGTTATACTCTCATCCACAACCCTTTGTTTTCTCAAACATAAATCCTATGTGTGCCCAGACTCTTTCAAGATAGCATATAACCATCCTCTAGCAATGCCAAAAAAGTAACCTCAATACTGATCATAACTCACGATATTTCCTCCTACCATGCTTAACTTGAATTTCCTTTTCCTTGTACCAAACCCATAGGGGAACAACATTCACACCCCCATACATATACAGTCTATAAATCCTTTTATATGTATTTCACATTTTTTGCAAGTTTAGGTCTCCTCTCTCACTAACCAATATAACTAGTATTTCTAAATTCCTCAACACTTCTGCAACCTACATTTTTTAAGCCCCCTTCCCTCGGTTTATTTTTTTTCCTAACCAAAGTTAGATATGAATACACACACATACATTTCATGTAAGCCATATTGCTCAAAATTAGGACTGCCACAAGATGTACTTGTTGATAGTATTAGTTAAAGCATGTTACCCCTATTTCTTATCACACTTTTTCCTTATGACTAGCTTTAACAATTCATGTAATTCATAATTGATTCCTTTATTCATTATCACCTCTAACTGCACTCAAGTAGGAGTAGAGGCACACTAAAAATTAACTAAATTCACACACCTGGTTCCTACTTTTCTAGCATCCCCTTCACTCTTGCTAAAGCTCTATTTTTCTTTACTTTCCTCATGACACTACCCCTTCCCCCAATAACTCTTTCCACCTTTGCATAGGCTCCTAAGTAGGAATTTTAAGGAAATGAGGAATTTGACAATAGAAATTTTTTGACTTAATAAACCAAAAAATTATAGAGTGAAAAGAAGCACTCAAACATTAAAATCTTGATCACATTACTTAAATTCCTCCTAAGCATTAAGTGGATTCTTTACTCAATGGTAGAGAGCCTATGGTGGCCATGAAGTAAAGGTGATAAAGTTTTGCATCTTAAGGAGGTGTAAGGGATAATTCAGTGGAGAATTATGAAAGAAAGGGTCTCTAAATGAGAGGCTACTACTGACACCAACGTGACAATAAAAAGGGAAGAGAAGTGAGAAAAAATAATAAATAGGGAATATAGTGGTTGCTAGATGTCCTCTAATGGACTTGGCCATGTGTCCCACCTATAGAGTGCATGTCGGGATGCCTCAGATCACTACACATGGGCCTCGAGTATATTGCAACTTGATTTTCTGAATATAGGGGTTGCTAACTTTGGAGATTTTTATAAAATTACACGATTGTCAAAAAAATGTGTTGTTTATTCCTAAAATCATCATTTGATTCTAATTTCATGCTTACAAAATTTCAAACCAAAATTCCATCTGAAAGTAA
>CANXYI012142122.1:0-12498 GCA_948208565.1 Hura crepitans | reverse complement strand
GAAAAGTGGTTTGGGAGTCTTAAATGAGGTTTGATAGTTAAATGGCATGAAATCAAAGCAAGAAAATCAAGAAAACAAACAAAAAAAAGGAAAACCCCTTTTTATTAATGGCATCAGGGTTGAAGGAAAAGAGAAAAGAAGTAGATGAAGGAATATGTCTCATTTTACCAAATAAAAATTTGAATTGTATAGCATCTTACTAAAGGGCTAAGATTAAATTATTAAAAGTTGATCAATGGTTGTGAATTTTTCTTCTTTTCATTAAGTTCTTTTTCACATTTTAGATTTTTTTAAAAATTCATCTACATTTTTATTCTCTTTAATTAAATTACTAAAATTCATTTTAATATAAGGTCTTTAGATTCTCGAGGTCAACTTTGCTATATAGCGATATTTAAGGAATTTCACTAAATTGTTACTATTCATACCAATTCGTTACAACAAGAATTTCCTTTTATGTGCTTTAACCTTAGTCCACTTATAATGAATTAAAGTCATGTTTTCAAAACCCAAATATAGCCCTCAACTTATCTAGAATGGTATTATTCTAAGGTTAAAAAATTATGACTATAAGCTTAGGAGTTACTATTCACCTCAGGATATACTCTTTATAACTTGGGAAAAACATAGGATGTTACACTTTTCTCCCTCTAATAAAATTTTGTCCTCAAAAATATTCCTTACTCAAACAACTATAGGTACTGGCATCTCATTACTTCTTTACTTTCCTATATAACTTTCTTTATATTATGATGCCTTAATACAACCTTTACTAAAGGCACTCTCTTATTTCTCAGTTCTTTGACTTCTCATGCCAAAATACTCACAGGCTCTTCCTCATAACTCATATATGATTGTGCTTTAATTTATTTAGAGGGTATTTATAAGAAGGTTCATATTTATATTGTCTTAACATTAGCACATAAAAAACATTATGAATTCATTCAAATTATGTAGGCAATGCTAATTGATAAGCCATGGGTCTAATTTGCTTGAGAACTTTATATGGGCCAATAAATCTAAAGCTTAACTTACCCTTTTTACCAAATCTGAGTATCTTCATCCATAGTGACACTTTGAGAAATACCTTATCCCCTACTTGATATTCTTTGCCTTTTTTATGAAGATTTGCATATGACTTTTATTGATCCATAGCTACTTCAATCTTTCTCTCACCACTCTTATCTTATCCTAAACATATTTCACTACTTCTAGACCTGTAATCTTGTTTTTACCTAATTCATTCCAACATAAAGGAGTGTAAGATTTCCTTTTATAACAAGCTTTATACAGGGCCATTCTGATACTAGATTGATAACTATTATTGTAAGCAAACTTTGCCAAGGAAAGGTATTTTTCCCAACTACATTTGAAATCAATCACTTTGCTTCTTAACATGTCTTCCAAAAATTGTATCACTCTTTCTTATTGCCCATCAAATTGAGGGTGAAATGTTGCACTAAAGTTAAACTTGGTTCCTAATGCTCCATGCAATTTCTTCCAAAATCAAGATGTAAAGCGGGGATCTCAATCTGATATAATCGATGAAGGTACTCCATATAGTCTAATCACCACATTAATATATATCTCAGCTAGTCTTTCTAATGAATAATACATCCTCATGGGCAATAAATTAGCAAACTTAAGAAATCTATCCACAATCACCCACACCATATCAAATTTCCTTTTAGTAAGAGGTAGCCCACTAATAAAGTCCATGGTAACTCAATCCCACTTCTATTCTAAAATTGATAGCAATTAAAAAAGTCCTAATGGAACTTGATGCTTAACTTTAACTTGTTAACAAGAGAAACATTGAACCACATATTCAGATATATCTCTTTTCTTGCCATGCCACCAATAATATGGCTTTAGGTCTTGATACATTTTTATACTACTCAGGTGCATGGCATATGGCTACTTGTGAGCTTCATCAAGAATATTCTTCTTCAAATCATCATTGTCTGAAACACATAATCACCTTTTGTAAAACAAGCATTCATCATCCTCTAACTTGTGTATGCTCCCCCTCTTGAATTACTCTACAAATTTTCATTAGTTTTTATCACCTTTTTTAGCATCCTTGACGTGTTGTATTAAATTAGGCATAACATGTAATTCTACCAAAAGAGCTCCATCCTTCATTAGTTATATTTTGACATTCATAGCTTTTAATGGTGATACAGGACATACCGCATTTAGTACTTTTGTGAAGTAGATAAGCATTAAATAATATCACTCTATTTAGTTCTTATATTACCTAACATGAATTTCTTGCTTATTACATCTACTATTACATTAGTTTCCCTGAATGGTAATCTATACAACAATTATAATCCTTAAGAAGTTTCATGTAACACTGTTGTCTCAAATTGAGTTCTTTATGTATGGGCAAATACTTGAGGCTTTTATGATCCGTATATTCATAACATTACTTGCCATACAAATAATGCCTCTAAATCTTTAGCATGAAGACTATGGCTACTCTAAGTCATAGGTAGGAAAATCCCCTTGTGTATTAACACACATCCTAACCTATCTAATGAAGCATCATCATAGACCATAAAATCTTTTCTCGATATCGGTTGTGTAACTATAGGTGCCTGAGTCAACATCTTTTTAGTCTAGCAAAACTTTCCTAACACTTAGAATCCCTTTAAATTTCACATTCTTCCTTAACAATCAAGTCATTAGAGATGCTATTAAAGAGAATCCTTTAACAGACCTCTTATATTTCCCCACCAAGCCCAAAAAACTCCTTACTTCTATAATGTTCTTTAGTGGCTTTCAATCCAAAATAGACTCATACCTTTTTTGGATCAACTCTAATCCCATCTATAGATGTATTATGCCCTAGAAAAGTAACCTCACTTAGCCAAAACTCACGCTTGCTAAGCTTAGCATAAAGTTATTTCTCTCTCAATGTTTGTAATGCTATCTGTAAATATTTGTCATGATCCTCCTTGTTCTTAGAATACACTAAAATGTCATCTATAAAGACAACCACAAATTCATCTAATAAAGTTTGAAAATTCTATTCATTAAATCTATAAAGGCTACTAGAACATTTGTAAATCCAAAGGGCAACACTAAGAACTCATAATTACCATATTAAGTCCTAAAAGTAATCTTTGGAACATCTTCTTCCTTAACTCTTAGGTGATATTACCCTAGTCTTAAATCACTTTTTGAGAAAAATCTTACTCCTCTAAGCTAAATAAACAAGTCACTAATATATGACAAAGGATATTTGTTCTTGATAGTCACCTTATTAAGTTGCCTATAATCCACACACAATCTTAATGACCCATCCTTCTCTTTAACAAACAACACTAGTGCACCCCATGGAGAAACACTAAGGTACATAAATCCTTTGTCTAACAACTCTTACACCTATAATTCAATTTCTTTAACTTAGCTAATGCCATCTGATAAGGTGTAACAAACACTAGAGTTGTTCTTAGAAGTACCTTAATGGCAAATTCAAATTCTCTTACTAGAGGTAATCCAGGAAGCTCCTCAAGAAAAACATCATGGAAGTCACATATTGTAAGAATATGGCTAACATTAGGCTCTCTATGTCTTATGTCAATCACATAAGTAAGGTAAGCTTCACATCCTTTCCTTATCATTCTTTTAGCAATGGTAGTGAAAATTACATTAGAAAGAAAATCGAATCTTTTCCCCCCTACTATCACCTCATCTCTATCCAAGGTCATTAGTGTAGACCTTTTTAATTTACAATCAACAATAGTCCCATGCTTGGATAATAAATCCATGCCTAATATCAAATCAAACTCATAAAAAGGAAGTTCTATCAAGCCAGTAGTGAATTCATATCCCTAAACCTTTAATGAACAATTCCTATATATTTTGTTAACTACTACACTATGTCGTAAAGGATTATCACTAATACATCCATATCTAAAGTATCTATATGCAAACCTTCTCATACTTAGTGTCGTGTATATATAAGAATGGGTAGAGCTAGGGTCTCTCAATACACATGCAGTAGTATCAAAGATAAGAAAAATACTAGCTATCACATCCAGAGCATCCTGGTCATCTCATGCATGAATAGCATATTACCTCACTAGCGCTATATACTATGGACAATCCACTATCTCTGACTTAGTTTTTTGTGAAGCTCTAGGTCCATCACCTCTTTCAAATCTCCTACCCTTCTAACCTATAAATTTAAATCCCTTTCTTGAGCAGTATGTGCTACCCTCATCTCAAGATAATCCCTAACCATGTTTTCTTTGGATCCATAAAAGAAGTATTCCCCTATAATCTTCTTACACTAACCCCTATGACTCCTCCCATAATGCTTATAAGGGACTCCTCCCATAATGCTTATAAGGCTTAGTCATTACATGTCCTTAACCTGTCAATGTCGAAGCACTAGCCACTAATCCTTATTGAGCCTTCATAAAAGTAAATCTTAATCTAGACTTACATTTTTAAAGGTGACTCTATGATTATGATTAATATCCTTTTCATATCTTGATTTCAATCGAGGTAGTTTCGTACTGATCTTAAGGTCTTTTTAACTGTTGCCTTTCCTATCTGCCACTCTCTCTTATCTTCACTTGCTCCACTTTTAGAGTAGCATTTAGTCTAATGATGTGTGCCCTAATAAAGTCATTTAATCCTTTCTCAAAGAGATGACACTTGTTTTCCTTGTATACCCACTTAATTTAAGGAATTCCTATTCATATTCTAACACCATAAGCTATTTTTGAAAAAAGTGAATAAACTCTTTTCTTTTGCCTTCAAGGTATATCTTCCCCATATACCTTTATCTAAAAGCAATTAAGAAAAACTCCCATGTAATTTCTTAGGGAACATGATAAATCTCTACTTGCCTCGTAACCCCTAACCACCATTAATGTGCTTCCTTATATAATAATGATGTTGCCCCTTCTACTTTTTCTTCATGAGTACAATGCATGTCTTCCAATATCCTTTCTACTTTCTCTAGTTAAAACTTTACTTTAAATGCAATCTTTTTTCTTACCCAAGAAATCTTCCACCCCATTCTAACAAAGCCTCTCCCTCATAGTTTTTAGAGGCAATGGTGGAGAATGAGGCTATGGTTGAGGGGTAGGTGGTGGTGGCGACTATGGTGCTAAAGTTCCTATCTTTAGTCTTAACAACTTAATGAGCTCTAGAAGTAATAGATTGTGATGTTACACCCTTGACTTTCAGTCTAATTTTCCTAAGGATAGAATTGGAATTAGAGGAAAAAGCAAGGAATGAAATGGATATACAAATCAAATAGAGCCGATTGGTGTGAACAATATAGCAAAAAAATGAGAAAAGGGCAAAATGGTAAATGACTAAAGGCAAAATTGGAAATGTATATTTAGAGGCCCGGGAGTAAGTGGAACATGTGGGGAATGGTGAAAAATAATAATATAGCTCTTAAGGATCATGAAAATGTGAAAAGAATAAGGTTTGGGAGATGGTCCTAATAAATAATGACACCAAGCCATAAATAGTGCATCCCGGGCCTAATTTGAGTTAACCATACCAAGAGGTAGAATTAATTATTTGACAAATTATAGTGCAATTTAAGAAGCATTTAAGGTTATATAAGAGGTTAAAAATCAAAAATAAGATCTAAATTACGGTCTATGATAAATAGCAACTCGTTTAGGGCTGAATGGAAAAATTTAGAAATGTGCTTCCCAAATTTCAAAATTAGCACATCTTGATACTAAAATAACTTGAGCAATATGAAAATCATGTTACTCAGATTTTTATGACATGGGAACTATTAAAAAAATAGGGAAATAAATTTAATTAAATGAATATTTAGGGAAAAATAGTGGAATATTTGGTGTGGGAAGCAAAACGGGCCATTAGATTAAATAGTAGCATTAAAGATCATGGCCATCTAAGTGTAAAAGAGAAGAATTGAGGTGAAAAATGATTAAATGATATTTTAAAAACAATTACACATGGATTAAATCTCACCATCAATGTGTAAAAGTTTTCTTTTAATCCTAACCATCCATCCTACATATAAATACCTAAAATTTAATATTTTATTTATTAGTTTCAACCAACTTCTCCCTCTGATGGCCGAAATCCTCTTCCCTCTCTCTCACCATTTTTTTCCCTCATATATTACCAAAAAAGAAACACTAAATATTATATAAGAAAGATAACCCTTATCACTTAGTATATTAATCTTTCAAAAATATCATGGAATGAGAAGGGTTTTAGAAGAAGAAAAGAAGTGAAAGAAGAAGTGTTTAAAGGTTAAATGGAAGTGTAATGTGACACCTTCTACCTGATCCGGTCGTCGAACCCAAATAAAAAGCATGCACACAAGCATACTATCCGAACTACTATATCTTAACATATTAAAATGTGCTTATAATTATTCTCAATAAAACACTTTGATCTTAAAAATATGGGTTAACAAAAACTTTTCAAAAACATAATTTAAAAACAAATTTGGGAATCCTCGTGTCAAAAATACGACAATATAATGGATGTACTAGGACACTATCCCAAATATGAATAGTAATTTGCATTGAAAAAAGTACTTCTATATCTTTCAAACCCCATTCACATCCTCTATGATCCTTTGATCACTCTAAATCAATCAACAACACAAAACACAATCTTAACCTCAAGAAGAGATATCATATAAGTAAAACGTTTTAAAACAATCTTTAATAAAGTTACAAAAAACATTATCAACTGTAAAACACATAATTATACAATTTAGGCCGATATTCCTCAATTTACAACATATGAGCGCTTTTAAATTTATGTCACATAACTTATATACAACAAAATATATATAACAAATGAAAAAGCCTTCTCTTGAAAATCTTATCTTACCAAGGCTTTAGCTTAGATTGTCCTTCTTAAACCTACACATCCCAAAGAAAAACATGATGCGATAATCAATAGCTTAGTGGTGTAATCGATATAACATGTTATTCATACTCATACATGTATGCATAATTATTAAATCATAGACTTTTGAGCACATCAAACGTCACATAAGCATTATAGTATGTGTAAATGTGCAATAGAAGTGTTATGCCATTAAAATATATCATAATTTACAAGATAATATAATATAATGCATGAGATGAATAATATGCAATTTATGTGATTTCCTTATGTAAATATTCTTATTATCATTAATTAACTACCCATATCAAAGAAAATAAGAATCTTATGGATAACAGGGGTGGATGGCCAGTACAACCTCCAAATGACTTGAAGGCCATCTACCAACGTAAGTCCAAAGACTGAGCATAACATAGGCCCATCGATCAAATATAATATAGGTTTGTAGATCGATGAAACGCATAAGTTTGAAGACTAACATAAAATGCACAAGGCTAATATGAACAATTATGAACCCAAGGGTTCATCTACCAATGTAGACCTGAAGACCAATATAGCATAAACTCGAAGGTGAAGAAATAGTATAGGCCCATCGGCCAACATAAAAGGCTTAAATTTACCTTAGCAGCTGCTAATAACCCTAGTTAATCATTCAACCTATTCGAGTAGGTTGTTCTACTCAAATGGGCTATTAATTATATTCATTTAAATTTTACCTCTTTACTTTAGTTTAATTTACTTGTGTAATCCATATTTTTCCATTTTAATGCGATTAGGACTCTTAAGCTCATTTTATTAGCATGAGACATAACATATGCATCATATTCAAGAATAATGCACAATTAGAAGTCATTTAGCATTCCAAACATATAATATGTATATATTATTAATTTGCACATATAAATCCTTAATTATTCATAATATACTCATTAACATCACCATAAGTCATTTATCATGACTAAAATCGTAACATATGGCCACCATACCATTCGGCCAACATAGTTCACTTTAAGAGCACATACATAACTCATATGCCATATAGCAAATTGATTAAGCATCTCTAATACTTAAATTAAATACACCATCATATAGTGAATTTTGGCCCAATGCACTTTATAACATATCATACATCAATATCACATTCTAAGGCACTTCATTATATTATAATCACAATTTCATGCCTTTCTCCATTCAGACTATTCACCATCCACACTCAAGCATGCATTAATTCAATAAGTGTGCACATTCTGTAATCATTAAATTCAATGAAATGCACTTAGCACGTGTATATTGCACCATTATTAAATAAACACTCAAGTATACACATTAATAATTCAGCCACTCTTAGAGTTCCCTTTTTTCATTCATTTCTCACACATTCATTATGCCACATACTATCATAAAATTCACATGATACATGCCATTATCATATTAATCCACATTTAATTCAATACACTCACATAATGCATATAATTTCCATATTCACATTAACATAAATTTTAGTCATAAGAACAACATAATCACACCATCACTTTAGTCATCATTTACACATTTTAAGACATATAAATTCATAGTATGATCATTAGTGTATAATAATTATTTAATTAATCACAATTACCCATAAGCATACTTTCACACACACACACACATTCACTTAGGCATACACAAATTAAGCATTATATATCAATTACAATTACAAACTATGTCAAAATGCACACATAAGGCTTAACCACACCTTTTCATTCCCTTTGTTGGTCTATTTCTCACCCTGCATAATAATAAATTATAGATTTGTTTCATCAAAATTTGTATAAAATCATACAGTCACTAAAAATAAAAATTGACTATATAAAACACTCTTAGGCACCCAAGGAACATGGGAAAAATGTCAAAGTTCGAAAAAAACTTACTTGAACAAAAATTGGTCACTATTTATTGATGTGTGAAACCGAGCATTTCGTCCGATATTTTTACAAATTTTCACTTAATCTAATGTCTAAAAGCTATAGAGGTGTAGCTATTTAATTTTGATATCTTAATATAGCTAAATTAATGAAATAAGGAAGTGAAAATAGAGGTTTTATCCCATGGGTGTGTCGGCTAGAAATGGAGGAAGAGGAGAAGAGTTTATAATATTCCAACATTGACTAAAACTATGAGTATTTGACTTATATATATGTGTGTGTGTGTGTGTGTGTGTGTGTGTGTGTGTGTGTGTGTGTGTGTGGGTTTTATGAAAAATAAATTTTGTTTCCTCTCTTTTTCCATTTTTTAAAAACCAAGACTCACTTTATTTCCTCTAATTTAACTTCTAAAAATTCAATTAATTAATGTTTCATAATCCTCTAAAAATTAGAGTTCGAAAATCGCAAAAAATCGAATAAAATTCCATAATTTCATATAACCCAATTTTAGTAAAAATACTTCCTGATCTATAAAAATTCTAATTCTAATGCCATTAGGCTATTTAGAATTTTTAAGTATTAGATCATATCAATCTCAGAATTTTTTAAGCTACTTTTGAATATTTTACAGTTCAGCTAAAACTAGATCACTATTCATGTGACACTACCGTAAAACTTAATTGTCATTTTTAACTATCTAAACGACTTCATTTTGACTTAAAAATTCACCCAAAATTATATTATGATTAATACTTCCATTCACTAAAATTAGTGCCCCTGACCTAAAGAAAATACTATTCACATCCTCGAAAGTACTATTCATAATACCGAAATTTTTCGAGCATTATAAGTAAGTTGGTTTTCCAATTAGGTCAATTAGTTGATTAATTTAGAGTTATGACTATTTAGTTAATGAATTAAATGTAATTTTGTGATTAATGTTATTTTTAATGGATTTTTCATGAGGAAATCAATTATAAAGTTGGTGAAAATGGAGGAGGGATGATGATGAGATGAAATTAAGGAAGACAAGATGAAGAATTAATGGATTTAAGCATATGAGATATATGTATTCCTACGTTAAGAAGCTTATAATTCCATAACAATTTTAGGTAGTCAATCTTCCTTATTATGGTTTGATACATGAAATTAGTGTTAAATACATGCAATTATGTTCTAAATGAGATGGTAGGGATGAGTAAATAATGAAGAAAGAATAAGGAAGGTGGAAATCTTAGTGAGGCCAAATGGGGTAGTAGGTGAAAGTGAAGAAAATAAATGATATAATGGCATGATTAACATGAAAATAGTTAGAAATGTATGAAAATATTCATAAAAATGATGATATGATTGGAATAGATATTTTTGGTTAGTGAGCCATATGTAGAATGAAAAATAGGAAGCTTAAATGAATGACACTTAAATGTATGTAAAGTGAAGAATTAAAGATATATACTATGACTGATATAGGTAAAATTATTACATGAATTTTGATATAGTTATAGTTATAATAATAAGAAGGAAAATTAAGATAATTACTGAGATTAAGGAATTAATGGAATAATTAAGAAATAATTAATGTAGATATATGGTATGAAATAAATAGGTAAAGAAAAAGAGTGTATTTATATTTAAACATTGAAAGTAAAGTAAAATAAAAATAAGAAATATGCATATTAAAATGTATATAACAAGTATATAAATAAAAAGGGAATTGTATAAACTAATTAAGTACAATAATTAGGTTAATTAAAGAAATATGTAATTGATGAAATATATATTAGTCAATCGAAAAGTGCAAATGAGAATTAAATAAGAAAATGAAAATGACTATGTAATTTAATTAATATATGATAAATGTTTAAAGAGGAAAATAGGTAAATGAGAATATGTGTGCTTATCAAAAATAAGAAATTAATTATATAAGCAAGGAAATAAGGTAAGGCATATAACTAGAAGTGAAATTTTATATATGATAACAATGAGAAATATTTGGACATGAAAATAGCTAATAAACTTAAAACAAATATAGTTAAAAATAATAAAGGAATATTTAGGGAAAATTATTAAGCGAAGCAAGAGGAAATAAAATAAGGAAATAAAAGGCATTTGGAAAGCATTATGAAATTAATTAATATGGATAGCATACATTGAAAATAGGCACATAAAAAATTAATTATAAGTATGTAAGTGAGTAAAGGTAATTTAATAAAATAAATTAAGTAGATTATACATATATGAAGTGCAAACACTAATTGTGTAAAATAATAAACTACATACAAGCATAATTGTTATAAATTATAATATTTAAAATAATAGGAATAATAAGGGTATAATAAGTGACAATTTCATTATAAAACAAGAACAAATATTAAATAATTATTTAGGTACTATTAATTTAAGAAATTTATGGAAATAAATAAATAATAGTGCCACGAGGCATGTGTGCATGTATGTGTGTGTATGTGTAATAAAAAGATAATAATGTGCCAACAAGGTCAAAAGTAAAACACATGGTGACAAGTAATTAAACAAAAGATAAATCAAGAAATGAAATGGGAAATTAAGGAATCTAGTCATGAATTGTAAATGGTGAAACATAATAATTGTAACACTCGTGCGTCGAGGATCCATAAACAGTGCCTCTTGGTTCAAAAAGTGTGCTCGAGGTGCCAGGTCACTTGCACGAGAATCGAGGTAGCAGCAATGGTTATTAAAATTTGAGGGGCTTTAAAATGATAAAAAAGGCAAATTTTAAAAATTTAGCCAAACTAATAATTCATTTCAGGCTGCAGGCTACGTCAAGAATGACCAGGGATATGCCTAGACGGACCAAAAATATCATACCCTGAAGCTCAAAAATTCCACTGAGTCCATTACTAAAATAATTTTTGAATTCTGAGGTCATTTGCAAATTCTCATAGTTTTCAAGGTTGGCATGCAAATTAAGGAAGTTTGAAAATTATTCTATCGATGGAATTTAGCTACAAAAATTTACAAGCATATAGAAGGGATTAAAATAGAAATTTTAAAACAAACGTCATAATTTTTTGAGATCTATGTGAATTTTGGTGAATTCTCAAAGTTTTGTCAAAAACTAACCTTTTTGAGATAGCTCGGGGGGTCATAGGACCCACCCATACCATATGGCCAACTGTGGGCCCATGACAGTTGTCAAATACCCTTGAAAAGTGTCCAAATCCACTTAAATAAAAAAGAAAATTTTCTTCTTTCTTTCTACTGAGGAACTGATGCCATCTTTAGGATGAAAGGCTAGTTACATCATCTTTCTCCATTCTTTTCTATAAATTCTCACCACCTAAATTCAATTTGGGATGTTAAGGAGCTAGAGGAAGAAGAATTTCTAGAAAAGAACATCTTTATAATTAATTAAAAATCTTTAAAGTTTACTAGTTAGAGACAGTCCAACAAGGTACCTTAGGTGAGTTTTCATGTCTTGTTTTTTATTTTTCTTGGTCCTTTTGGGCTATTAATAGTGGATTGGAATGCCTAACATCTAAGGGTATGTGTGTGAATGGTGTTTAAGGGACATAGAAGCAAGAAAGGGCTTGAAGAAGGGAGGAGAAACTACCATGGAAGGCTAGAAATTTGGATGTTTGAAGGTTTCAAGTGTTTCTCCTTAGCAAGGTAAGTGGACTTAGGTATTTCTCTCATGCCATTTGATTTTTAAAGGTTGTAAATTGTTTTAGGATTG
>CANXYI012141982.1:0-11353 GCA_948208565.1 Hura crepitans | reverse complement strand
AAAAGATTAGTGGTTCTAATGTGGAGCTAGGTGGCGACTTCAAACACTAACCGCTCTCATCCTTGATAAAATATAATAAATCTATATTGGTGACTCCATTGGGAACTGAGAATTTAAATCTAAAAGTGCCCAAATAATATGCCATATAATATTCTCATTTTTATTAGTCCTATGCATTTCACTTTATATAAATTATATCCCTTTTACCTTGGATGGTGTTGTGAATCAAAACTCCATTTTTCATTTAAGAATAGAGAATTGCTAGCATATCCATCATTCACAAGCCTTGTACCTTAGGGTATATGAAATGGTGAATTAATCGATCGCTATTATCCTTAATTAAAAAGACCCGTTAAGATGGAACCTTGCTTATGAGAGCCATAAACCTTTTTTACTAAGCCATCAGCCCATGCAGTCAAGCTTACTAACTTCCCCTAGGTTGTATAACCCTAAGTGATTATGACTTATATTGTGATTGCTATGTAGGCCTATTGCATTTAACCTTATTTGAAGTGGGGCTAAGTTTATTAGTCTTTTTATTTAGAATGGACCTAGCCTAATTTCACATCAAATAAGAATTAAATGCTATGGGCCATTACTTTTGTATGCGCTTTAAATATGAGGGACAGATTAAGCCTAATAAAGCCCATTTTTAAACCTATGTATCCCCTAATAATGCTTAAGTAATCCTACCTAGGAAAAGAACAGCTTGACCACGTGTGCAAGAGTAATAAGGTTGGAAGGTTCTTTTATGTGTTTATCCTTGTTGCACCATAAACATGCATTTTACGTATGCCATACATCATTCGCACTTTGTATTGTTAATATATTGATCATGCATCATTCTTAACCCATTGTTTTAATAGCCCTCATTGATCCCTCGATCATGCCCAGTGGAAGAAAGTAAGCAAGCACCTCAGTAGAACTAGTAATCCACTACCAATCCAACTAAAGAGAGGAACCATGTCTGCTGACGAGTTTGTTACCAAGTCCATGCTAATGGAGGCCTTGGGTGAGCTAGAGAAAAGGATTATGGCAGCTTTCACTAACGCTATATCTGGGGTACATAAGGAAATAGGCAAACTTCAACCACTTACAAAGGTAAAGAGGTAGTGAGAGAGAATGATGACTAGCTCTCATATGAAGAAATTCCATTGGTCTAGAAATCTTACAATAAGGTCCCTCCACTTAAAGTAGTTGATAATGATTAAATCAAGAAGTTGAATGAGAAGATGAAGGCTATGACTAGACTGGTCACTGGGGGTAAGGATATTGCTTTGGATGATATTAGTCTGAAAACCAACTGATCCATGCCTTACAAGTTTAAGATGCCTGACTTGAACAAGTTTAATGGTGCAACTAACCCTACAACTCACCTAAAATAATATGTTATTGCAATGAGAGCCACCAACTTGTCTGAAAAGCTGATTGTAAGCTTGTTCAGTATGTCTCTCATAAGACAAGCTCTGGATTGGTACCATTACCAAGAGAAAAGGGTCAAGAAAGACTGGAGTGAATTAGCTCGAGCATTTAGTAAACAATACTACAACAATGCCAGCATTAAGATAATTTTGAAAGATTTGGAGCTCGTGAAGCAAAAACCTAACAAACCTTTTTAGATTATTTGCAAAGGTGGAGGCATAAGATACTGAAGATGAGGAATAAGATTAAGGACATTGATCAAATTAAGATGTTCATCAGGAACACTAACAATTACATGAATAGCGGGCTTATAGCAAAGGGTGTCACAACCTGAGAGTAACTAAAAGACATTGCCATTGATTTAGAGGCAGCTTATCAAAATAAAGAGTTCAAGAGGTCAAGCAACCCTAATTTCTCGAACAACAATGTTAGAGGCATTACCAAGACAACAGACGTAAATGCAATGCAGGGCAAACGATATTCAAATTTAGGCAAGTCATTATCTTAGTGCTTGAAAAAACTTATGAAAGAAAAAAAGTTGCAGCTACTTCCTCCACAACTGTTGAATGGTCCATTACCTCCTTAACCATAGGCATGACCAATATTGCACCTACCACCAAAGGATAGGCCACTTAACCGATAATTGCAAACTTCTTCAAAAAGCCATCTAAGACTTTATTGATTTTAAAAAAATACCAGACCCAGAAGCTAGTTTGAATCCACTTTCTTAACATTGGAATTCTTACCTTCTCAATTTAGGATTATCTAAAGAATACGTTATGAGGGACATTTAAAGATTCGGCCAAGAGATTAGTGAGGGTGTGAGAGAAAGTGAAGCTATTCTTTTAACCAGATTTTAGGATAGCGAGGGTGATAGTGAGCTTGGAGAGAGCATAAATTTTTAGGATAGATCCTCTAATGAGGATCCCAAAGAGGGAAAAAGAGAACCAATTAAGGTTGGGAGAGAAATGGTGGAAAAAGTAGAAAAGAGTGGTCGGGTTTTGCCCAAAAAAAATTTAAAGTCAAAGGGGAAGAAAATGATGAGATTTTCAGGCAGTTAAAGAAAACACAAGCTCATTTTAGTATTTGGGATATATAGCTATCATCTCAAAGGCTATAGGTAGAAAATAGTTAAAGCCTTTAGGCAAGTTGTTGTATCTACCACCACTTCTACTGAAGAGCTGGTCCAGGTCATGAAGACTGGCAAAACTGGGCTTATAACCTTTTCTGATGAAGACTTGCCTTTAGAAGGAAAGGAATACAATCGGTCTCTCTTTATTAAGGCCAAAGTAAATGGGAAAAAGACTGGATGTGCTATGGTTGATGATGGTTCTTCTTTATGTGTCTGTCCAATTAAGATCTTGGTAGGCTTGGGAATAAAGAATGAAGATTTGGTGCCCTCTAGTATTAACATCAAGGCATATGATACAAAAAGATAAGTGAATTAATTATCAGTACTCCAACACTTGCTCTTTTATGATTTACTGCCCCATCAAAGAATACTTTCCATCCTTCTTGAGATATTGCCCCTAAGTATTCATTTGGAAACTAGAATTCTTCCTCTTTACCCTCTATTGATTATTGAGCTAGGCAATCTACCACTACTCAGCCTTAGATTATTTTTTTTGTTATGTAGAAAATGTCAAATTCCTGTAGTAATAGAATTCATTAGCCTACTTTACCTACCTAGGAATGTGTAGTTTGTAGATACCTTAGAGGATTATGCCTAGCTACTGCCTCCACTTTGTACGATTGAAAGTAGTGACATAGTTTTCTAGAGACCCAAATCACTCCCAAGCATGTCTTCTCAACTTTTGTATACTTCTGCTAGTATGGGAGTAATTTCTTATTCAAGCTAAATATGGAGCATGCACTTATGGCCTTGAAACCTTGTTTTAATAGAGGGTAAAGACAGTAAACATGTATGGAGACTCCATGCTAGTAATACTACAAGTAA
Source organism: Hura crepitans (assembly GCA_948208565.1). NCBI lineage: Eukaryota > Viridiplantae > Streptophyta > Magnoliopsida > Malpighiales > Euphorbiaceae > Hura > Hura crepitans. Next base: position 7,974 of record CANXYI012141982.1, on the reverse strand, counting down.
AGGGCGAACGGTAAGTTAAGGGTGAGAATCTAAGTAGATATGTCAGAATAATCACAAACTTGTCTGTGGCATTTAATAGATGTAATTTCCATCATATCTCTAGGGAATAGAATTAAATAACAGACACTTTAGCTACCTTAATATTGGTATTTGATCTCACCAAGAGGGATTTTGCCAAGATCTGTGTGCTTCAGCAAGTTAAGATTCCTAACATAAACTGGCATAGTGAGCACTACAGTAGAAGAAACTAACAATGATTTGCCTTGGTATAATGACATCCAAATATACTTAGAAACTGGGGAATATCCAAAACATACAACTGAAAAAGATAAGAAGGTCCTACAAAAGTTATCTACTCAGTCTATTTCTTTCTAAGGGATGCTATACAAAAGGCACTTTGATAGTGTATAACTAAGATGTGTTGACAAAATAAAAGCCTAGAAAATTCTAGCAAAGGTGCACGAAGGCATATGTGGTCTGCACATGAGTGGAAAAAACTTGGAAAAGAAAATCTTGAGACTGGGATACTAACCATGGAAATGGATTACCGTAACTTTGTCAAGAAATGCCATGAGTGGTAGATCTATGCCAATCTAAGTCATCTACCACCAATTGAACTAACTAGTTTATCTTTTTTATGGCTATTTTCTACATGAGGTATTGACATAATTAGAGAGATAAGACCTTCCGTGATAAGAGGTCACAGATACATAGTGGTAGCAATTGACTACTTTTTAAAATGGGTAGAAGCTGAATCTTTTAATAAATTAAGGGCAAGGTAGATGGCTAAATTTATTGAAAGAAATATCACTTATAGGTACGGGTTGCCACAATAGGTTATCTCAGATAATGGAGTGCAATTTCAAGGCGAGACCAAGCATCTTCTATAAAAGTATAAAATTAAACACCATAAGTCTTCTCTTTATAGACCTCAAGCCAACAGTGCAGTAAAAGTGACTAATAAAAATGTTAAGAAAATTTTGTAGAAAATAATAGTCACCTATAGAGATTGGTACACTGTGGGGCTACAGAACTGTCAGGATATCCACAAATGCTACTCCTTACTCACTAGTGTATAGGATGAAAGCAGTTCCTTCACTAAAGGTTGTCTTAGAAGTAAAGGTGCTAGAAGCTTAATGGGCAAGGGCTATATATGAACAACTGGTTTTAGTTGATGAAAAAAGGCTCAAGGTTATCTATCACATGCAATTATACCAAAGAAAGATTACTAGAGCTTATAACAAGAAAGTCAAACCCAATCCAATCTGAGAAGATGATCTTATTCTAAAGTAGACCAAACCTTTACTAGCAGATCCTAGAGGGAAGTTCAAGCTTAATTGAGAATGTCCATACTTTGTGAAGAAGATGCTTAAGCATGGAGGTGTCAAGATCTTAGATCTAAAAGGCAATGAATTCTCAAAACCTATCAACATAGACAAGCTAAAGAAGTATTTCTGCTAAAATCACTACAAAAAAAGGGTCTGGTAAGTTGAAAACCCCAAAAAGGGTGGCTTAGGGAAAAATTAGGACACCTTGATGAGGTGAAAACCTAAAAATAAGCACTTCATACAAAAGTTAGGGGATTAGAGAGAAAATATCCAATTAAGAAAACCTATCAAGGTTAATTGGTAACGGTAGTATTATGAAAGGGCATCTAGTATATTTGCCAAGATTAAGCTGTTTAGTTTTAAATGCAATTAATGGAAAAAAAGCTTGGTCATGATTATTGGCATGAAAAGTTCCATTTAGTGAGAAATGTCATACAAATAATTGACTTCTAGAGGCTTAGATACACGTTTTCTTTTTAAATGTAGAAGTTTTTTCATCACTCCTCTTTAATGCTAGTGTCACGTTGTCTCTCGATGTACTAATAATCCAATATTTGTAATTGTCATCTGTACTAATGTTATAAGTTTTATGATCCGGCACATCTTTCAACATAACATGATGTTTCCATAAGTCAAGAAAGGAGTGCAAGAAATGCCGTGTCAAAGATCCACTTTGAAAGCCCAAATGCATGCCTCAACCTAACCAAGGGAATACAACCAGCATGACAAGATAGGGAAAATGAGAGATCTTCCACCAAGAACATCTCTATCGAATTTATGTAACATCATTGAGCCATACAATCCACTGCTCACAAGTATCAAATCTTCTCTCAAGTCTTCTTTCACAATGATAATCTAGGAAATACATTATCCAAAGCTTCTTAAGAGGAACCACAAGTAACTTCAACTTCTCTTACAACCAGATTTAAAAAAAATGATGTCGTTAGGTTAGGAAATCCAAAAAAGTCCACTTAAGCAAAAGTTTGGCAAACCCGCTAGTGCAACAGCCCACACAGGTGTGCTAGGTAAAAGTTGGGGTTAAAGAAATAACAAAGCTAGAGGGAAAACCCAAATGGACTCCCTAAGCAAACCTATAAAATCAGAGGACTTCCAACTACAAAGTCGGTATTGCCTCTTCAAAGCATTTAACGCTCGGATGGTTTCAGCCAAATATGCACCAAAAGGATTATGGCCTGAATAGATTTCAGTCAAAATTTAAAGTGCCTTGAAGTCACAAAACTTGTCCTTAAAGGTGACCATCAACAACTCACCAAGAGTACATAGTAGCACACATTTTGCCTATTCCATAAAATTAAGGGGAATTCGACCAGCAAAATCAAGAATTATCTATAAGGAAATTAGACCCACACTTAGGATTATCTTCTGAGCCACCAAAAAAGAAACTCCTAACGTAAGTACAATGTCCATAGGGTAATAATCTGTAAAAGATAGGACCACCGGAGGAGTATCTAAAGCAACTTTAAAATTCATGATGGTAGCAAATTCCTGAGGAGTAAGGTCAATCTCTTGATGATTGAAAGCAAATACATGGAAGATAAGTGTAAACATTGGGTTCCAGGGCTGTCATGTTCTATTTGCCTAATGATTAACAAAGACAAAAAAATTCTAATAAATAAGAATATTGTCTTTAAGACTCAAGAAAATAGTTACTTTTTGATTGTGGACTTTAACCTAGCCGAACAAGCTTGAGGTGTGAAAAAAAATGTGAGAAAAATAGGCATTTGTGGTAGGCTTTGGCCTGAGCCCGATGCCTAACATTAATGCCAAGGGGGTATGGGAGGCTTCGAGTAAAATTTTTGAAAAAAATCAATTAGAAATAAAATTATTTATTTTTATTATTTTGGGGCAAAACAACGTTGTTTTGACACCCAAACAACCATTTTTCTCAAGCAAACGACCATTTGTGGCTCCCAGTATGGTGTCGGTTTACACATTTAACTCCCAAAAAATTCATAAATAGGCCGTGGAAAATGGTTGTTTTAAAGGCAAAAATGGTCGTTTCATATATAGAAATGGCTGTTTTGGCCGAGAAAATGCTCATTTCCTTCATGCCAAAATGGTCATTTTCAACCTTGAGTTTTATGTATAAAAGGCGAACTCTGTACTAGTCTGAGGTGTCAACTTTTCTCAGTAAATACATACCAAAAAGATGCGAAAAACACTTCTTAAACACTTTTTTTCTAATTTTTAGAGTTTATTTTAAAAGCTTTTTTCCCATTTTCTTTCGAGTTCATTCCTGAAAGCAATTATATATGGTGGGTCGATCAATCTTTCTACTTCTTCTTTTATTTCTTTTTTTATCTATCTACCAGTTCGATGTGATACCTTATTATCTGTATATTATTATTGTTGTTGTTGTTGTATTTATTTAAATTGTTTATTTTATTTTCTATATTAATTATTCTATTCATCTTTTTATTTTATTTTTCATACTAATATTTATTTTGTTGTTGTGTAAGTTGTTTCATCTTTTGGAGTTTTATCTAATCTTTCTTTCTTCCTTTCATCAAACACTTGTGAAGTAATTATTATTATTCCTTTATTTTATCCTTTCTTTATTCTCTTTTGCTTTTGATTATGCTCCTTGTTATTATTTATTTAGTATTATCCTATTAGATTGTATTTTAGATTATTTTGATGTAATTGTATTTTTATCCGGTTAGAATGTAATTTAAGTAAATTTTATGTAATTTTTATTTCCTTTTTTATGAGAATGTATATTATTTCCTTTTTGGTTAAAATGTATTTTATGTAATTGCCATGTAATTTAATTTTCATTATGATTATTTCCCTATATATTTTATGAATGCTGTAATAGGTAGAAAATGATTTTTACACATTATAAAAAATAACCAAATCATTCTATATATAATTAATTGATGTTTTTCTAATAAAATAAATTTTAATTTTTCCTTAATAAAAGTCACAATAATAAAACTTGTTTTCTAAAAATTGGTATGCGAGAATTAAAGTTCTCAAAATAATCAATTACCTGATTTCATGTATAATATCTTTATAATTTCAAGCATTTTTTTTAGTTTCTGTAAATATGTATGTTTTATTATTTACATGACTATGTGATTTAATTTCAAAACCTGCTTAAGAAAAAGGATAAAATTATAATTTTAATCTAAAGTTACATATTAACTTGAGGTATACATAAGATTAAGGTTCTGAACCACTTTGGTTTTAGCCCTACAAGGTATTTTCCAACTCCGGTTAGGTGGTAACTCCTACCTTATAATGCTCAACTCACTCTTTCTAGGCTAATCGAATAGGAACATCTTAGGATTCCTTTAATTTTTTTCTCATCTTTTAGGACTCAAGGAGTGAGATCTAGGTCGAGTATTTTGCTATTTTGATTTGACTAATCGAAAAGGAAAGGACGTGATCAATAGGATCCCAATAATGTACAGTGGCACTCAAAAACTTATGGTTTATCCTCACCTTCTTCAAGAACCTAAGAGCAAAAAATGGGGCAAGAATATGTGAAGTCCAAGTTACCTTCGAATCCAAGATTTTAGACAACTGTTGACTAAAAGAGAGAGACATAATAAAGGTAGTATGCATGGTAAGAAGAAAAGATTATTTACAGACCTAAGAAGTGTTATTCCTATTCTTCTAAAGAAAAGGAATCCAAAACACTTGAAGATATCTGCACGGACTTCAAACCAACCGAAATTAACATCATGGTTCACATAGAGCATAAAATAAATGTGCACAAACACTAGTGAACAAACACGAACCAGGCAGATTCATTCAGTCCATATGGACTACGACAAGGAGCGTCTACATAGACCATATCCTTGAAGCATTAAGTTTTGTCACAAAGAGAAGCAGTTAAACAATCTTTCATGGGTTACAGACAACTTGCTATTGAAGTAGTACATTGGTCCTTGTTAGATGAGTTGAAAGTTATCCGTTGACCAATTTTCAATGGATTACAGACATGTTGCCATACTATGTAATACCATAACCTATCATGGTTATTTGGGGGCAATCATCTATCATGATATTAATTGAAATGACACTGGACCATTGATTGTGTATGCTAAAATAGATTACTGGAGAAGGGTCACTGAAAATATAATGCTTAGTCAGCTTGCACCAATTGGTATAAGAGACAATGTCCTGTATCTCAGTAACAAAATGTTGAAGAATTCTATTGAGCTTTAGATCCTACATAGATGGTCAGGAACTCAATACCATGAGAAAGGTCATGTGAATAAAGGAGATGTTTGTATATCTTCACAAGGCGATGTATTTCATTGTAAAGCTCTCATGAATATTAATTCTTGTGAATTCATATGTAAAAATGAAAAATACATTCAAACAAAAGAATATATACATTCAAATGTTGTAAATATTTACATATCCAAAAATAAATGGCATATTAATAAAAAAAGAGAAAAGGTATAGCTGCTATCATCTTTATTCTTCACTCTCACTCTCACTCTCTATGTTTTCATTGTCTGAAAAGAGCACCAACTTCTCAAAAATTTTCAGGGCCCTTAGCTTTCTTCGGGTCTTACAAAGAGTAGTAACACTATTTGTTAGCTTATTCTACAAAAGAATGAGGGAAATGCATTTTAAACATGTCATGTATGCACATACACTTGCATGTTTAAACTAACCAGTGCAGGAAAAATAAATACTACAAGAACTTGAGTCTCATCTGCCATGGCTCACCTAAAAACCTTGACCACTCAAGGAGTTCTCTTCATGGGAGCCCTTCAAACCTGTCAAAATAAAAAAAGGAAAGTGTTACACAAAATCAAACTAATATAGTGATCATTGAAATCTAAAAGAACTTTATTAGTGTGGTGTTCTTTGGGTTGAAAGGCACTAGCCAATTATCTTCAATGTGAAGTTGAGTAGAGGACAATGCCTTATTCATGCCATATTGCATACAGCTCAGCTCAGGCATGTCAGTTAAAATGCCTATAACTTTACTAGGCAATGATGATTGACTAGTAGCTAGACTAAAATCTCCACTTCTAGCAGCGCGTATAGGAGGAGGTAAAAATCGAAGACCCTAAGAACTGGGAACTATCCTCACCCTTTTTTGAGATAAAGAAGGCCTAGTTTTAGAAGTAGTAGCACCAGGCTACAATACAAGGCATAATTAGAAATTGACTTCAAAAATCATGAATAGGAGGTCAGACAATTTACTTAAGGAGTAAATCCTAAAGTGTATGGTATAGGAGGCAACAAGTGTGCGAATACCCAAGTAGAGTAATCTCTTCTTTAACATTCACTAAGGTGTCCTAAGGCACACTAGCAATTAAGCCCTGAACAAACTCCAGGTCATCAATATATCACCCAAATAACACAGTGTCAAGAAGACCTTGAGGAATATAGTGTGCCTTGGGGCCTACGTGCTAGTTTAATACTCTTTCTTCTAGAAACCAAGAATAGGCATTTGGGGTAGTCAGCAAGATCCTATGAAAGGATAGCTCTCACATGGAGCAAAGAAAATCTGCCATCTCTTCAGTGGGAAACACCCAAAAAACCAAGTCAACCTGAAAGAAAGAAAGTCAAGTAAGCACAACATTGACAATGATTAAGTTATGCTAATCAAGTATAGTTGCACTTGTGTAGGATTACTTACATCATTCAAAGCCTGTAAGCTCAAATATTGGCGATGATGCATCAGTGATAAGGTATTCTAAGGTCTTGAAGATGGTTGGACCCACCAATCCATCACCAGATATCGACAGGGGATTTTTAACTCACATGATGTGGCAGTAAGTGAAGCTCATATGCCCAAACTTGTGCAAAAATAATGTTAGAATTAAAGGAAACAAACAATCAAAAGACAATGGACAAAATGAATACACTTACCAAGACACCAAAGACAAAGCCCTAAATGAACCAATGGCTTTTCTTTGTACGAATCGCTATGTCTAGCCTCCTATACATCTAGCCTAATGAAGAGCAACACCAATTTTAGGAACTGATGCCTTCAATCTACTCTATCATAGGATTCAGCACAATTCTCAATCCAAATTCACTTGGATTCAGCTCTATGCCTAATCCAAACTCACTCGGGTTTAGCCTAACAAGCAAATCCAGCTTCTCGAGTTCAACCTAATAAGCAAATCCAACTTCTTGGATTTAGCCTAATGAGCAAATCTTACTTCTCAAATTTAACCTAATAAACAAATCCGCCCAATTAAATTTCATCTACCTGAGGTAGGCATTCATATTCAATGTAGCCTCATGACAAGGTAAGTATTTCTAATTAAGGTACTTTGTTGTGTTTTACTTTAATTTATGCATTCTCACAGCACACACCAAAGTGGGGGCAACTGTAGACTGCCTTCTTTTTTAAGTCTATGATGATAACCAAAGACAGGCTCTAAAGCCGCAATATAAGTCACTTGGAAACCTAGTCCGTACAGACTAACACGGGACAAGTCCGCCCAGACATAATGCTACTAAGTCCGTACCAACCCACCTAGACTTTATCAGGCCCAAGGCCTATAGTCTGCCTAGACAAACCAAAGTTCATATCTATATAGACTAACATAAATTTGACCTAAGACCTGGCTCAAAGGCCATAAATTGGCGAGAAAACCTATAACCTAGGTTTATACGGACTAAGTAGTTCAAGTCCATACGG
>CANXYI012141776.1:0-10877 GCA_948208565.1 Hura crepitans | reverse complement strand
TTAAATAAACACACACACACACACACACACACACACACATATATATATATATATAAATACAAACACAGAGACATATATATATATATTTTTTGTGTATATATATATATATATATATATATATATATATATATATATATATATATATATATATATATATATGTTTCTGTTTGAGTACTGTGGGTCTGAGACCCTATGATTATTGTGTGTCTGATATTAATGATTGATTAGGGGACCTAAAGGGTTCAAGAGTTGAGGACTAAGAATGAAATGTTATAGAAGTGCTTTTCGCAAGAAAAAATTTTTGTTTTTCACTTGATTAGCCGTTATGCTACTCAATTTTTTGTACAATGAATAATAGATGTAAACTAAAGTTTTATCAGACTAAAATAAGTAGTAATAACAGGATATACAGTTATATAGACTAGTCAGTCAAGTTACACCCTTATATTTGAAAGCGCCATAAGTGTTAAATGAATGAACCTTTGGTTATTTAAGGATGGGTAACCTATGGGAAGTAGCATGCTTTGTTTATTTTCTTCGAGAATGGGCAGAGGGTGTTATATTGGCAGAAGGGAAAATAATAAGAGAACGATTGAATTGCATTTAATTACTAAAATAACAAATTTAAGGATTTAATCAGGATGTAAATATGGATGATAATACATTATAAGGAAATTAAAAGAGAAAGTAAGTTACACTCTTACAGTAAGATATTTTACATAGAGGATGAAATGTAAAAATAAAAGAGAGGATGAAAAATGTTCATGATCATAAGATCCGTAATATATGACATACAATGAAAGAGAAAAATCAAGATGTGATTTGTTCATTATGTTACATATGTGAAACATGATGTTATTTTATGACTCATGTGAAGTACATGGTATATAAGATATACAAAATAATGAGATCATGAATGTTTATTATGAAGGTGATGGCACCCCAAGTGTGCTCAAAAAATAATGTCAGTAATTCATAGATATAAATGTTTGGTAATGATATTAGCAGATTGATCAAAAGTAAGTTGAATTTAAAAATTTGAACAATATAAATGACTCAAGTAATTGAATTAAATATTAATGACACCTTAAGTAAGCCCATATGAGTTAGATAGTACACTAGATAGGTCGACTGGTAACCTAGGGAATAGAGCAATTGCTAGATATTTGGTATTATGTTAATGTGGGTATAGCCACTATTAGGTCCATTTCAGCCACTATACATACTCATAGAGTACAGTGGTATAATAAGTCATACAGTGACATGTTATGATAATTTATGCTGGTGCAGCCATTAATAGGTCCATCAGAACCATTGTACATATATTCTTATGGATGCAGTCACCATAAAGGTTTGTCAAGACCATAAAAAAATTACTGATGTCTCATTATGCTAGTGTAACAACTGTCAAGTCCAAAATGTGGACATCCCCTTAGTTTAGTAGTGAGGTTCTGTCTATCAAATATAAGCTACCTTAATGAAAAAGTGGATAAAAGTTGAAAGTAATAAAAAAGGTTTCAACGATTAAACAAAGAGCATTGTATGATTAACTTGTATATAGAATAAAAGTTAGTTAATCTTATTTAAAAGAATAGAATTTTGTTGCCAATAGAAAACTAATAAGGAAATCAATGTGGTAAATTATGATAATTATTTAGATATAGGAATTGTTAGAAGAATATGAATGAAAGCATGATGTTAAATAAATAACATATGATTTTCACAGTGTGAGGTAATTCAAGTAAGAAATGAACATATTATATTATGTCAGTTTGTGAATATAATGCATATGTAAAGAGAAGATAATGATATAAAGAAATGTTTAAGATGTTAATAAGCATTAGACAAGAATACTATTAATTAAAGTAAGTTGAATAAAAATGAAATATTGATTGCTAAGAGAACTATTAATTTGATTTGTATTGTTAATTAGAGAAAGATAATAAGTTAACCAAGTTGTGTGGTCATATGTTTGCATTACTGAGTGTACATCAAAGCTACTATCATACAAGTATTTATTTGTTGGGAAATAGGAATGTTATAAATTGTTAATGTTATTATATTATGATGCATGTTTGTGTGCTTGCATGTTACACATATATTTCATTAAATACACCATTGAGCATCATTGCTCAGCATACTGGCTTTGTTAGTGTATTGGTAGTAGACAAAGTATATGTTACAGCCTCAAGCAGAATAGTGTAGGTTAATGAGTTTCAATTTGGCATCATCTGAGAATAGGTGAGTAATGATATTAGATTGGCACTCATGTGATAGTAGTGTAACGTGGTTTGGATAGCCTCAAGTTGGTAATTAGTTTATATCATTTGTGTGATGTGAAAATAGATATTGGCACTCATATGTGTATATGTAGGGTATGGGTTTAATACAGGAGTATATACACATGTTGCTTGTTTATATAAACTAAATAAACAAATGTTAATAATGTATAGTGGTTATATGGCATATGCTTGCTACGGTATGATATTATGATAATAAAATGCATGTATGACTGAGATATGCTTGGTGATAGATTGTGTAATGATGATGAGATTGGAGCATTAAAATGATGTAGATGATGTAGTTGAGGTTGTAAACTATTATATAAGTGTTATTTTTATAGGTTTCTTTTGGGATATGTCACTAGGTAGCCGTTATGCTATCAAAATTTTGTTAGACATAGAAATACAATTTTAATTAGTAATTCCCATACCATGTACCTTAAGGATAAATATGGGCTCTCGAGGCTTATAATGTAAGCACATCATAGGGGAGCAATTAGGTAATTGCATAATTGGTTAATGTGTCACCTCTTATTTGAGCTAGGAATAGTTTGGGAAGGAGGTGTCACAATGTGCCATCCCTCATTCAATTTTGACAATCGGGTTGGGTGAGGGGTTGACATTAGGTGGTATCAGAGCCCAATTTAAGCATTCCTCGGCTACATATGAGTGGCATAGGCTTTATATATACATACATGGCACAAACACTACACTGCTTAAGGCTAATGATTACTTCTTGATATAAATTGAAGATAAATGATCTGAGGTCACCTGCTAGTGTAGAAAAGGTAGAAAGCCATGCTCTTACCATAATGTAGGAGCTAATAAACTCCATAACTACTACACCTAGTGATGCAATGCAACTAGCACTAGCACAACCTAGCTTAGCTTGCATAACTTATGCAAGTATAATCAGTATAGGTACTAGGTAGATTGTAATTGTTATTATTCCCCCTCCACCACCAGTATCATAGCAACATTTGGTATCATAGACCTTTTAAGGAACTTATTTAGCCTATGTAAAAAAGATATAAGCCATTGATTCCTTCAGTGGAAATAAGAGAGATAGGAACACTCTTAGAGGGAGAGTTCTTTTATTGTGAGATGATCCAATTTAGCACTCGAAACTAGTAAGAGATGGAAAGGTGACCTTAGTACCTCAACACTACAAAAACTAGCTCTCAATTAAAGATTAGGCCTAGTAAGGTAACCTAGACTTAAACCACAATAGAGGCTAGTCACTAGTAATCCAATCTTCATAACTAGGAGTGCTTTCCTAGTACGTTATACATATGGCTAGAGACATGAAGGCATATGTTAGAGATTAGTATTTGGATAGAATTGTAAGTGTTGCTCTAAGGGACACTACTATAAATAGAATTGTAGGTGTTGCTCTAAAGGACACTACTATAAAGTTCATCTATGAAGGCCGGACATAAATGATTCTTCTAGACTTTAGACTCTTTCACTTACACCCACTAAGGGTTAGAAAGAGAATAAAGTAAATGAAGTAGAACTTAGTTAGAGGCCTAGAGCGAACTCTAGCTAGAAGACTGAAGTGAGAGTGCCAACTCACTAGTGCACAACTTGAACTAAGGAAGAAGCAAACACCCCTGATATGACTATTGATACCTTTTATTTCTTTGACTTTTCAATTTTTGCAATAGTAAATCCAAGTTTCCCATGCTCTTAGCGCAGTAACATAAGATAGAGACATCAAAACCCCTAGATATTGAAATACTGGTTAATGACCTAGTTAGACAATGTGTGATAGTGAATTGAGTTTACAAAGACAACTTATTAGTTGTCTAAAAATACTTCCCTACCCATTTGATTTAACTACCTTTTAATGAGTTTAATGTTATATTAAGAATGGATTAGTACTTAAATATCATATAGTAGTGGATTACAGATAGGAGAGGCTCACTCTCTAGACAATATAAGGAAAGGAAATGTATAGTAGATGGTAAGAGAACTAATTTCACATCCAATATGATTTTAGCAGTGATAGTAGGGAAATTATTCTAGAAGAGTTAACAAGTCTACTTAGTACCTATAGTTGGCACTAGATAGAAATAGGCTAATGTTAATCAAATACCAATAGTGGTAGAACTCCTGGATGTTTTCCTAGATAAATTACTAGGGTTGACATTAGAATGAGAGATAGTTGATAGATACACTGCCATAGAAAAGGCATAGATACTTTTACCTCTTACACAAATATGGTTACAATAGCCCTAAGTAGGGTATGGAATACACTTAAAAGATTGAAAAAGATAGAGGCCGTTAATTTTTTATGGGTAAATAATGAATGAGTTAGTCAAGACTATCAAGTTTATAAGGGTGCTATCATACCAACACTAATTCACCATATCATATTAGAACTCTAAAGTTAAATATGCTTTATCAAGTGCAGTACTAATGATGGGTGACCTCTCAAAAAGTCCCAAAGCTAGACTATTATAGCTCACTTATACCTTGTAAGTGATTGAATAAACTAAGAAATGTCTTATGAACTGATGAACATGTTGGGTGAGTAAAATAACTACACTTCAAGCATTAGGCTATATAAGTAATCCTCTATAAGAAAGAATATAAATAAAAAGAAAAGTTATGTTTGTAGTGAGAAGGATCTAATAGTGGTAGTAAATATGTTCTAAGAGAATATTAGAGATGAATCACTATCATATGCCTGGACAATAAATATGTGATGTGTTAGTGATTACTGCCTTGATAAAGATAAGAGAATAAGTAAGGATGAATAGAAAGAGTAGAGAGTAGTATGTGAGTAACGTAAGTTTAAAAAAGAGGTCATGAGAATTAAAGAAGTTAAACTCCTAAAGTATTCATCAATGTCCTTGAGTATAAGGGCTATTTTTCATCTTCCTTGATGTATCTAATATTGAGGCTAGGTTATGCATTATTTGCCATAAATTGCATATTAACATCCTGTATTCTTACATTGTATCATTCATATTACATTCATTATTATACATGTATCATCATAACTTAACCTTAACATACATACAGCCTTGATACAAAAGGAATTAATAGAATACATCAACAGTGGTGACTAATAAGGTGGCATTCGAGGAGATAAGGCAATAGAATGTTATAAATTAAAGTGAGATGAGTCATCGAGAAAAGTGGTACCTTAGGACATAGATGGGATTGATTTTATAGTGAACCTAAAAATATAAAGCTATTTTAAGATTGCTTAAAGAATGAATACCAGACAATCAAACATGAGAAAGTACTAGAGATTTGAGATGTAGAAAAAAAAAATAAAAGTGCCCCTACCTAATGTATCAAGAGGGGAAGTAGACTAGAGGAACTATGAAGGGCAGGAGAACCTTAAGCCAAAGTTTAGTAGAAGTGATAAATTATTGTATAGAGGTTGGAATCACATAGGTGAAACTACTTAATTTATGATTTAGGGAATTAACAATAACTATTTTTGCCACTAAAGACAAGAAGACACTAATGGTATAGTAAGGAGAGTCATGTTTACATGATTGTTAAGAATCATAAATCCCTTTCTATCTATAAAGAATTAAGTGTGAGATCATGATGGTTGAAATTGAAATCTAATAGATGAAAGATAGAGTAGTGCTAGTAAAACTGCAAATGGAACATGATTTAGCATAGTGAGTAAGAAAACATAATTATAAGAGGACTATCTCATGTATGGGATGAGTTAAGTGAAAGAGGGGAAAGTTAAAAATTTAAAATTAAAGCAAATAGATATATGTATTATTATGACATAAGATACAATAGATGTGTAAGAGATTAAGGAAAAAGGGGTCTTATATGGATACATGATACTCTTTACATAGTGTGCTTTGAATGTGGGTGAATGTACTTTGACCTGATGTCATATAACTAGTGGCTAGAAATGAGAAGTTTTATCTGCTAAATGGTTAAAAGTTCAAAGTTAAATTCTTGTTCAACTATTTTATTCTATTATGACTCTAGAATACAAATAGAAGAAAGGATATTAAGAGTTTAATGATGAGGCTATCCACGACTAGGAGTAAGCTAGATATTATTTGAGACATTGTATGTAAGTGGATTGTATGAGAACTTGATTATGCAATTGTAGCTAATAATAATTAGTAAGCTAGCTTAAGCATGATATCTCATTGAATATAGTAATGTAAAAGGTGTAATAAATGTATGATATACATTAGTGTTACTAGGTAAATTTCATGGATGAAATTCTTTAAGAGGTGAAAGATTGTAATGCTTGAGAATTTTTAGCTTCATGAATAGTACCTCTCAAGGCGGGAATAGTATTTGCTGAGTAATCGGGATATACTAGGAAGCCAAAAGGGAGTACTAGTTATAAAACTTTGATGGGCAAAATGATGATGGAAATGAAATAATTAGAACTTTTAGTAGAATTGATAAATCATTTTACATTAATATCTAGTGAATAGTGACCTTAGTCTACATCATGTCGGGAATGGCTCAGGATATACCCGAATGGACATAAAAATATCATACCTTGGAGGTATAAAATTTTAAATAATTTAGTGGTGAAGGAATTGGAATTTTCTGAGCTTGTTTGGTATTTAATCAAAATTTATTAATTACACGAGTGAATAGTTAACATAGTTGCTCTTAGAATTTGGGATCAAGATTTTAGGATCGATTAATTGAGTAAATCATTAACTTTTGGCATTGAAAACATGATTTTTAGAGACCTCAAGGATTTATTTTGCATTTTTGAAGTTTAAAATATATATAGGATTAATTCAGGTCATCTGATCACTATGTGGCATGATCAGGACTCTTCACCATCATAATATAAATGGTGGTTGTGTGTGGATAACTCTAGAATAGGAAAATAAAATCATATTCCTCCTTATTTCTTTAAAAAAAATGTCCTCTTTGGTCAATCTATCTCTCAATTTCTTTTTCCATTTCTCACCTAAAACACACCGAAAGCCTTCGAATATTATATGCAAACTAATCCTCTCGATGTCTAAAACCTAATTCCAGCCTTAGTTTTATGAAAAGAATTGTGTCAACTTAGTGCTTCACTAAGTATGTCTAATTAATCCCTAAACATGTTAGTTTTATTATTTTTGTCTTTATTCTAAATATGCCCTTTGTGAACCCGTTCACACTTGCCATTTTATTTTGGCCAAAGTTTCTTAAATAAAGACTGCTTATCAAAACTATGAGATAAACTCCCTACTATAATCTGGAGTAGTGAATTTTTGTTAAACACTACCTTATCTTTATGTATTTCATGACATACCCAAGCACCTAGCAATGTATACTTCTTCTTAGAAGTAAAAGCTTAGGAGTTAAAGTATATCATTTTACACTTAAGATAGTTAGTGGTCTCAAGTATAAAGATACTTACACCATTGATATGATGAGATACTCTCAGTAACATATATTATGTATACATGTGAAGACCTCATGTTGGGTCTCTAATGAACTTGCTTCCTAAGCAACGATCCATATATTAGCTTCAAGCATCTCTATGATTATAGCTTGTGAGAACTACTGCTTAACATAATAAAAAAGAATATATGCTGGTTTATGTATATTAACAATTTTTTATCTTGTTAATGCTGTGACTAGTGATAATTTTGGTATTATCATATTTGCATACAATAAGAATCTCACATCATGAACACTTCATGATTTCCTTCGTAATGTGATTGTATAGTAGGGACTTTATAAGATGGTGTAAGACATTGGAAATAATTATAAGTAGTATATAAAAGTACAATGATATAAAGAATTGTCATTTTATTATACATGAATATGATCCCTATTACATGTGCTCTAAGGTATAAAATTAACAATCTCTCTTTCGCACTAGAGCCAATCACCCATGCACTTAATGCTTATGACATTTACATGTTGATCAAACTTCTATTGTGACATTACCTTTGTAAGAGGATTAGTGTGACACCTCTTACTTGGTCCGGTCACTAGCTAGTTGCCTAACACAACTAAGGAGTGCACTTATAACATGTTATCTAATCTTAATACATAATACAACATTTCTTAAAACATCTCATCATTTATGATTAAAACATCAACATGTGATTTTCAAAAACTTTTCAAAAATCAAGTTACATATTCAAATTTGAGAATCCTCATGCTAAAATTTTGGTAGCACAATGGCTATATCGGGCACTATCCCAAAATTTGAATGGTAACATGTAATCAAGAAAACACTTCTAAAAGCATTTCTCAACAATTTCCCAACTTCGTGATCCTTTTGATCACTCTAAATCACAAAATAGTATAAACATAATCTCAACCACAAGAAGAGAAAACATATAAGATTAAAACATATGAAAGAACTTAAATAGGGTTAGAAAACCATAAAGCATATTTAAAATTTCAATATAGATAGTTTAGGCCTATAACTTAAACATTGTAACATAAAAGTGCTTCCTCTACTATCTATACATTTCATAATCAGCTATTTACAACAAAACTATACCAAAAAGCAAAGCTTTTTCTCAATAGCCTTGGTGTCTTAAGGCTATAGCTTAAATGTCCTTTTTATCTATGCATCACAAGTAAAAATTATGCTTTAAGCAAATAGCTTAGTGGTGAAATTGAATTAACTCATGCAATATAGCCACTTCATTATCATGTATTACCATTTTATTACTTACAAAAGTATGTACAAGTCATAATCTGTAAAAAATTGTACATAACATGTATAAGCTAAATGTCATGCTATAAATAAAGCAAGTCATGTATTATCATGAAAAACACATTTCATATGCAAATTTAATTATTTTATAACTAATGAAAAAGTCCATTATTAAAATTTCCAATGAGATCATGATTTTATTGCCCATATGACAAAAACATATCCAATGGATAATGGGGGTAGATGGCTAGTACAACCTTCATAAATCCAAAGGCCCATCTACTAACATGATTCCAAAGATTAAACATATCATGAGACCCAATTGTCAAATACCACATGAGTTTAAGATCGAGCATAGCATAAATATAAGGACAAATATAACATTATAGCTATTACGACCATTTATGAACCCGAAGTTCATCTACCAATATAGTTCCAAAGATCAAGATATAGAAGCCTTTGGGTTAGACTAAAAGTGGACCTATACACCTAAAACATGAAAGCATCATAGTGCCCTAGCAGCTGCTATTATACCTAGTTAATCAATCAATCTATCCATCTAGGTTGTTAAACATATGGGCTATTATTATATTTATTTTTAGTTCCACCAAATTAAGTAGGCTTAAACTGGCTTTTAAACATTGTAAGGTCAATAAATGACCACACTGGGTAATTTAGCATTTATTATAATTATACACATCATGTTCATGCAAAGCCATATTCAAAAGTCAATATTTATGTACACATACCTATAACATGTTAAAAATCACATTACTAATATTCAATTTCCATCTCATGATCAATAATGAATAATAGGCCATGTATATCCATTTTATGCTTAATTTAAAGCATAAATAAGCTTGGTTTGCCCATTAAGGCTATTCATCCACTAAGCCCTAAGAACTACCTATAATCTATATCTTTAAATTATACATCTTGCACTAATGCTCATAAGGCCACATTGATGCATAAGCAAACATTCATCCTAATTACATGTATATACCAACATATATACATGCATATATCTTAAACTTTGTAATACTCACATGCTTGAAATCCTCATATCCATCCAACATGTATATTTATGCATATGTATACAACAAGACTAACATACGCCATTCAAGCATCCTCAACAACTCATTCGACCACCCATACCAAATAAAAAGCCATCACACATATAAATGTCATAATGTGCTCTATGTATATCCAACATGTCATATAATAAGTATATGGTCCATTATCACACTTAATACATCCAAATGGCATGATAATTACCATACAATTTTACATACTTCCATATTAATGAGCATTCACTATTGTGCATCTAATATACCATAGTTCATGTTTAAAAACCAATTATGTGCATTATAACATAGCACATATACACTAACATACAACATGGCCATTTGGCTATAAAGACTTTGGCACACCAAGAGGGCAATTTTAATCATACTACACCATATAGCCTAAATTCTATATGATCCTATAACAACTTATATCATAAACATGCATAATTAAACATACACACACTTAGGCACAAATAGAGCCATTCGACCATCATGCTAATATCACCCATACATACTTTTTCCATTATGCCACATACATTTAAAGCATCATTTATGCATATTTAAACAACCTACATACTGATTAATAACCTTAAACTCGCAATTACTCATTATATGGCATTAACTATTCAATTCCATATATATACATATTATGGAAATTTAGGGCATTATCAAATTTACAAGTTTTAACTCAATTTCACGTACCAAAATGATTATAATGCAACCCTGAGGAGCACCTAAATCTTTATTTTCCCTTTGTCATGAGCTTTATCAATTTTCTCAATTACCCATTACAGATTCGATTTGTAAAAAAAATATAAAAACATACGAGCATCAAAAATTAAAATGAACACATATATCAACTCTTGGGCACCTAAAAACATAGGAAAAATATCA